>CM061751.1:100544042-100700186 GCA_030979885.1 Lolium multiflorum
ATTTCCCCTGCCATGTCCACGCTACCCACAAAGTAACCGTAGTAACATGATCTAGAAGAGTAGACACCGCCACTCTCCCAGTTCCACATGAATTTATACTCGGCGTTGTCCACCAGTGCAAAACCCACAAGCCGGTCGGCTATATCTAGTAGCTTGGCAATTGTCTAGGCACTGAGCTAGGTCTAGGGTGATGTCGTCCAACCATCCACCGGCGATACCTTCCCGCACCATGTGCGATCTAACTGCTCTCTTAGGGACCTTTGCAAAGAGACATGGTGCAAGGTCCCTAATGCGTCCACCCAACAACCACCGGTCTGTTTAGAAGAAGGTGGAGGCCCCATCTCCGATAATGGAGGAAGTGGTTGTGTCAAAAATCCGATGCACACCCGAGGGACTTGTATGTTAAACTCCTTCCACGGCTTGAAAGCGTCCATTTTGCTGAGCCACAACCATCTGGCCCTAAGATCTAAGTTCATGACTCTCAGGTTAGGAATGCCAAGCTCACCAAGATCTTTGGGCATGCATTCTCTATCCCACGCCACCAAGCAGTGTCCACCATGCACCTCTTTCCTTCCTTTCCATAGGAAGGCACGGATGATCTTCTCTATCTCCATGTCAAGTTCGTGAGACTTTGACTAGGTGAACTTTGCACTGATCTTCAATAAATGAACAACACATATAGTACAGGGTGCCTTCCCTCATGTTGGAGATCTGCGTCCCCTGTTGTCTCTCTTCTAGGATATACATCTAGTTACAATATGGGTGGGGTGCGCCTCTCTATCAAAGACTCTGCTTTTTATCTTTCAAGGCAGATAGTGATATTGGTTGTTGTGTTAAAGTTCCGCCGATTGCAAACCGGAATTGAGGCACAACTAGATGTCCACCACTCTTATACTGAAGTTGCAGCTGCTCATGTCATTGCCATTGCCGATGTGTTTTCTCGTGTTTACCACCGGTCTATGGGGGCACTTAGGGTTGAGACTCTTTGGTTCTATAGGAGTTTGTTATTGGAAGGGTCTATGTTGTGGCCGTGTGTTCTCATGTATTGGTAGTCCGGTTGTCTTATTGGGTTGTGACATGGTTGACTTTCTTGGTCAAGTTTATAACGGTTTTTGCATGATTTTTCATAAATTAAGTAGGAATTTTATTCTTCTTAATTAATGGATGAGACTATTCTTTGTTGCCTCCTTTTCAAAAAAGAATAAAAAAAAGTTGCAGCTGCTTGTGTCAGCTATTGAAGATTGTTAGTTCTCAGAGTATCGTCAAGTGATCAATTGTTTCAGGCTCCTGCATACATGGGGGACAGTTGTGTTGATGTTGCAGCTCTCTTCTCTTGCTAGCCGATCAGATATCCAGCATTGGTTCCTCAGGACGAGACAAGGGGGAAAAAAAATCTCTGATAGGAGCTTCTGACGACCATAGTTCCTTGGCACCCGGAAAAAATTGCTGCCCCTTGGAAAAAACCTTGATATACCAATCGAGCCAAGAATACGCCATTGGCGGTGAGATTCCAAATGATTTGATACTCTGTTTGAGGATTCAGGATGGTTTGATTAACCTTCTCCCAAAGCATGCAGAATTGAGCAATTTGCTGAAACTGACAGCTGCCCGTTCATGTCCAAGATCCACCTCTTGTCGAGCGAGTATGCCCTTTTATGTGATTTTAAGCCTCTCAATCGAACGGCATCTAGTAGTAATATTCCCGGTCCCCACAATAAGCCATCAACCTCCAACGCATCCCATTCAGCAGCTGACGTGTTTGCTTCCAGCTCCCATTCAGACAGTGACATTTGTTGCCACGGAGGCTCGAAACAAAGCAGAAAGGATGAAGAAGAGAGAAGCTGCTGTAAAAACTTGCAGCAATGCTAGCCTCAACCTACCTATCCCCTATCTCCCTCCCCTTCCACCACCACACCGCCACCACCAGCACGAGCGCGCACCTCCTCTCCGGCGACCCCAACCGCCGTGTCCGCCCACGGCACATGTCAGGTACGGCAACCGCCCATGGCATCTCTCTCCGGAAACAGGATATACTCCGTCCGGATACCTGCGACATATGCACTACAAGAAAGTCTTCGTCTCTTAATAAGTACTTATTAACTTAATGGCGCTCGTTTACGTGTACCCTACCACCTACCAGGTCCCGTGCTTCTGAAAGCCAAGGCCGTCGACGGCGATGGCGACGGCCGTGCCGACCTCCTCCTCCCCTCGCGTCGGCACGCGTAAGAAGCACGCAATTTCCTTTCTCCTCCGCGCGCTACTGCTCATGTGCGTCGCGTTCCGCCGCGTCATCGCGCTGATCCGTATTTGTTGCCACATTGCGGTGGGCGTCCCGGTCGGAAGCGTCCTCGGCGTGGCCAGGGTCCTATTCGCGGCGGCGAACGAGCGGTCTCTCCGGTGCATGAACCAGGCGGCGCTCGGGCGCAGCGTCACCGGCACGGTCGCCGGGGACTTGATGGTGGGAGCCATGGCGCACTCGTGGAGGGTGCTCGTGCAGGGGCTCACGTCGCTCGCGTTCTTCTGTGCGCGCGCCGACGAGTACGTCCGGCCGCCGCCGAGCCCGCTGGTGCTGACGGCGCACGACAAGCCGGCCGATCATCCTCAGCAGGTAAGAATGCCGAATTCTGGGTCTCAAGTTTGCAAAGCACTTTGCTTCTGTTGCACAGTTCATTTGGAGCTATTCGTTATTTTCATTTTCTAGCATAAATATTAGTACTATGCGCTAATGTGCCTTATTTGTTCCCTGCGGATTTTATCAGTGATTTTACAAACAACTTTTCCTCGACAAAATTCAGTGGCAGCAAAGCTCTCTTCGTGTGATATAACTCTGTTCTATCCGCTCAGACTTTTGGTTTTGTACTAAGATAATCTTCAGTGTTGAACTACTACGCAGACAGTGGATAGCAATGAAATTACTAGTTACTACTCTTTCTGAGATTCCAGTTAGCTCTGAGGATTGGAGTCCTTACATACCAATCCGTTAGTCCGTTGTACCTGCAGTAAACACAATATGATAAGTAGTGGCTTCTTTGCAAGGCGAAATGTCATGTCCTTCCTCCGTTCCGGAATAACTGATTTGTCTAGATTCACATTATCTATATAATAAAACATGTCTAGATACATGGGAGTCTAGTCAAATTTGTGGCATTTATTTACAAACTGAGGGAGTAGAAAACAGGAATTCTGTGGGGAAAAAAGAAAACTTAAGTTAACTGCTATAGGGAGTGTGACTTAAAGGTCAATGCAAATTTCGTGGCCAAGCTTAATGTAATTGTGAGAAACTAGGATAAAAGCTTACCTGGAATAGTAAAAGATAACTGCAACAGAAGTCTCGAACTGATGATTGCACCAATCAGTTGACCCAAAGTCTGAACTGATGAAGAAATATGGTAAAATGCTTTAACATTCCTCATGATTCTAGTTTCCACCATGTCTTAGATGTGGCATGGATGAATGCGACTATATGCATGTGCATTGTTCGGGGTTTTGCAATAGTGATCTCCTACCTTTAATACCACATTAAATTATATGCATCAACCAGGTCCAAATTAATAGGGAATGACAGGTCACCGACATGTCAATTCTATACCAACTATAAAGTATAAACAGAAGAAGACTATGATCGGTAGGGAAATGGTTGGCTTTTCGTACACTTTCTCGGTGTATGCAACCCTCCGAATTGTGCATTTATATTTCACCCTTTCTCGCCGTTTTTGATAAAGCTCAGCTTTTTTGTTTAAATATTTTCTATTGTCTAAGAGGAGTGTTTCGGTGTCTCCCCCTCAGTTCCATGGTTTTGAAAAATTAGAGCCGCTTTAGCTTTAAAAAAAAATTGTGGAGCTAGTACAAATATGTGGAGTTGGTTCCGCGGAATAGGAAAACACGGAGAATGTATTTATTTACGTTCCACTGCCACCAATAAGTAACCAAAACATTACCCACGTATTATCTTTCTCCCCCACTCCCGGGAATGTTTCCCAATGCCCAGACTCTTCCCCGATTTGACTTCACCGCGACGCGATTCATGCCTGCCGTCACCGAATCAAGGCCACCGGCGAACGAATCAACGTACCTTTCGCCGGAGTCAAACTTGTCCGATTCATTCTCGCGCGCAAATTGAGTTGTAGCTTGCTGCCGCCGATGCTAGAAGCTTGATGTGGCCACCTCAACCAACTTCGTCCTGGGTGAGGCGGCATGGGAAAAACAAAAGGGGATGTTATCCATTACGTCCGGGGAGCATTCACAAATCGGGTAAGAGTCTGGGCGTTAGGAAACATGCCCGGGATAGGAAGGGGAGAAAGATAATGCGTGTGTAACGTTCCGGTCACTTAGCGGTGGCAGTGGGATGTAAATAAACAGTTGTTCCGTATTTTCGTGTTTCGTGGAACCAACTCCATGTATTTGTAGCAAAAGCTGGAGTAGCTCCATTGATAAAAAAAAAACCTAAGCAGCTCCAACTTTTCAGAACCATGGAGCTGAGGGTGGGACACCGAAGCATTCCTCATTGTCGAAGCTTTTGTTTTGTACATATAATCTTGTGAGAGGGTTCTAAACACAAGGCATAGATATTTCACACAGATTCGAGCAGTATTTTCTTTTTTTAGTTACAATAGTCTTGACTTCTTATTTTTCTACCTATAGTTTTATGACTTCTATTTTTTCATTTTTGGGTTTAAAATTCTGGTTGCAAATTTTGTGCATGCAGTTTTCTGTTTATATAAATGTGCAATCGGATAGCTACACATTATAAAAATATGAAACTACAATATTTCTAGTGCTAGTTTTTGATTCAGAAATATGCATTTAGATCATTTTTTAGGAAAGGTTATGCATTTACTCCATTCTTTTCAAACTAATTGAAATTCTAGTTTTTCTGTATGACAAACTAATTTAAGTTTTACAAAGTTTATAGAAAAATGTGTCAATATTTACAACATCAAATTTATATGATATGGAAATTCATTGTACGATGAATGTAATAAAAAATAGTCAATGTTTTAGATGTAGATTTTTTTTTTTACAAATTTGGTCAGACTTAAAGTAGTCTGTCGTAGGACAAAACTTGAGCTTTGATTATTTTGAAATGAATTAGATTGTATGCACAGTTTGGAGCGTGAAATTGCACATGAACATTTTTATGCCATTTTGGGTTTAGAAACGTGCAATTATTGGGCATTATTTAGCAACTGTGTTTGATCTTCACGAACTGGCAACTTTCAGGTGCATATTTCAGTTGTGGGAACAAACAAGATGAGGATCTCATGGGTCACCGACGACCGGAGCGCGCCGTCAGTGGTGGAGTACGGCAAATCTCGGGGCAACTACACGGCATCGGCGACAGGCGACAACGCGACATACCGGTACTTCTTATACAAGTCCGGCGCGATCCACCACGTCACGATCGGCCCTCTCGATCCCAGCACGACCTACCACTACCGGTGCGGCAAGGCCGGCGACGAGTTCACCCTGCGGACTCCTACGGCGTCCCTGCCCATCGAGCTCGTCGTCATCGGCGACCTCGGGCAGACAGAGTGGACGGCATCCACTCTATCGCACATCGGCGGCGCGGACTACGACATGCTGCTGCTCCCGGGGGACCTGTCGTACGCGGACACGCAGCAGCCGCTGTGGGACTCGTTCGGGCGGCTCGTGCAGCCGCTGGCGAGCGCGCGGCCGTGGATGGTGACGGAGGGCAACCACGAGATCGAGGCGCTCCCGGTGGTGGAGTTCGCGCCCTTCGTCGCCTACAACGCGCGGTGGCGCATGCCGTACGAGGAGAGCGGCTCGCGCTCCAACCTCTACTACTCCTTCGACGCGGCGGGCGGCGCGGCGCACGTCGTGATGCTGGGCTCCTACGTTGATTTCGAGGAAGGGTCGGAGCAGCACGCGTGGCTGGAGCGGGACCTCGCCGGCGTGGACCGGCGGAGGACGCCGTGGCTGATCGTGCTGCTGCACGCGCCGTGGTACAACACCAACCAGGCGCACCAGGGCGAGGGCGATGCGATGCGCGCCGCCATGGAGGGTCTCCTCTACGAGGCCCGCGTCGACGTCGTCTTCTCCGGACACGTCCACGCCTACGAGCGATTCGTAAGCCTCTTGCCATTGATCATCTTGTACTAGTGCTCTTATGTTTTTGCTCCGTTAATCAACTACGGTTTTGCTGATCAAAATGTTGTCCTAGACGAGGATCTATGACAACGAGGCCGACAGCCGGGGCCCGATGTACATCACCATTGGCGACGGTGGCAACAGGGAAGGTCTTGCCCTCAAGTACGCACTCGATCTAACTGTTGTTGATCCATTTTCCTATCCTTTAGATTTCGCAGTGATTTACGTGTTCTTGTTAATTTGTAAAAGGTTCATCAAGGATCACGAGGCGGCGCACCTGTCGGTGTTCCAGGAGGCGAGCTTCGGGCACGGGCGGCTGAGGATCGTCAACGAGACGAGCGCCGTCTGGACATGGCATCGCAACGACGACGCGTATGCAACCGTCCGCGACGAGGTCTGGCTGGAGAGCTTGGCGAGTCCAAAGCTGGTCACGGCAACCGCCGGACGTCGGCGTGACGAGTTGTAGGATGCTGCAGATTTCGTCGACCAAGCAGCCCACGGTCGGTCGTCCGCGCGTTCCAGCCCAGCCCCGCGGATTTAGGGTGTGCTTCTTTTGGTTCTCCAAGTAGTCCCGCCAAAATATTGTTTGTCCATCCAGTTTTGGTTGTTGTTTGGTCTATAGTTCTAAAATTTTAGCTGCCAACCCTTCTCACTCACGGATTTTTGCCAAAGACCAAACATGGGCTAAAGATTAATCTTGACCAAAAAATTGGCAACTACCTCTTGCCAGATATTTAGTAGAGCTAGTATGGCACCAACCAAGCACACCCTTAGGCTGGTGCCAATGCATCACCCCACTCTCACCCGCCACGTCAGCTTTTATCCTCACTATCACCCCACTCTCATCTCACTCTCACCCCACCGTGCCAGTGCACGAGCTATAGTGGCAGCTCTCACTTCTCTCTCCTCCCTAACGCCTCCCTACCGCCTCCCTACCGCCCCCACTAGCACCGCTATCGCCTCCCTCTCGCCCCGCTCTCGCCCGCTCTCGCCTCCAACGCGGGCTATAGGCGGTACCGCCCCTACCGCCCGGCGCCAGCGCTGCCGCCTCCCGCTCTCGTCTCGCCCCTCTCTCGCCTCTATCCCGCCCCGCGCCGGGCGCTATCGCCCCCACTCTCGCCCCCATTGGCACCAGCCTTAGCGTCTGGTGTGCTCCTCATGTCTTAATTTACGAAACACTCATTTTTTTTATAAACGCCGCAATTATATCGCCCGCCTTAACCCGGAGAGAAAGGTACCCTAGCAAAAGGCTAGTCTTTGCAAAGGCTTGTGCAGGTGCTGACACGTGTCCGGATGTACTTTCATAGTGCAAGGCGTAGTTGTACTTACAAGTTCAACATAGGTGTACTCACTAATTCAACATAGCTGTACTCACATATATTCATAGGCACACCTCAAATTGGGACTAGGTTCCCGTTTAAACAATGGTTCGGTTAACCTAACCTAAAAATCAATTAGGTTTTTTAGTTTCAATCTAGATCAACCAATGGTTAACCTTCACCTCAGCATGTACACCTCCGACATAGAACCGCCTGCATTCAAGTC
Organism: Lolium multiflorum; assembly: GCA_030979885.1. Lineage (NCBI taxonomy): Eukaryota > Viridiplantae > Streptophyta > Magnoliopsida > Poales > Poaceae > Lolium > Lolium multiflorum. The sequence goes on from CM061751.1 coordinate 100,551,696, forward strand.
ATGCCCTCTCGAGTGTCGCCTTCACCATTAACGAGCTCCTGCCCTCCCGCACGTCCGACCTCCCTTCCTGCCCGTGCGCCTTCGTCCAGCTCGCTGATGACTCGCCGACGTCTCCCCAACTGCAACTTCACCGGCAGACGGCGGTGTCGGTGTCCCAATGCTCCTCGATCCTTGACTTGACACCCTCCTACCGGATCTTGGATCTCACCGGTTGATGCGGCCTTCTTCGATGAAGCTACAGGCACTTCTCTGGTGAAGCAAGCTACAAGCACTTCTCTGGTGGTCCTTCTGGATGCCGACGACCACCTGAGTTAAAGGGCCACTTTTTCTTCCACTCTCCCTATGAAATTCTAAATGATAGACCTGGACAGGTTACTGACTTCGAACTGTGTTGCATAAGGGCATCTCCAGCGGCCCGACGCATTTTGTACGGCCAAAATATCCGCGTGCGTCCGTTTGCGTCGGTCCGGGAACACGAAAATGAGCATGCGTTCTTTTGCGTCGGGGTGGCTCCAGCGGGCCGACGCATTTCCGGCGCGGGCCAGTTTAGGTTTAGAAAATTCAGAAAACAGGTTGTAGCCTCAAATTGGCTCAAATAGAGGTCTGAAATAAGTTCATCACACTTTTCACATGGTTTGGTGCAAAATGGAGTCCAAAAGGGGCACAACAAGGCCAGAACAACATATGAAGTCCAAAAGGAGGCCATGGTGCTAGACATTGGCGCCGCGCGCTTCTTCATAAACCAGGCCCTCGTGTCGTCGTCGACGTTGCTCAAGTAGGCTAGCATGATCCTTGTGTCCTCCGCACAGGTCTTGGCCTCGACGTTCATCCTCCTGACCTCGGCTTCACGCAATTTGGCCTCGACGTCTGCCCTTTTAGCCTCGACGTCCATCCTTTGGACCTCAATGACCTCTTTGGTGAGGTTGAGGTAGATGGCAGCCGCGACCTCTTTTTCCAGACGCTTCTTCTCGTCCCTTTTCGCCATGGCGGATTGATTCTCGGCCATCAACTTATCCAAGCTCTGGGTGAACGCAAGGTCAGCTGCCTCCCGAGCTAGATCGGCCTTGTTAGCCTTATGGCCTCGGGGACGAGGTGGAAGGGCTTGACGCCCATGATCATCATCTTCGCCGTCGATGACAACCCCTTTCCCATTCTTCACAGCTTCATTGTAGGCCGCAAAGCTTGTCTGCCACTTTTGCGCGGTCTTTAGCTTGTCCGAGCAATGGACCATATGGAACCCCTTCTTATGCACCACCTTGAACCTCTCCAAGGCCCGGGATACCTGCAATTGGTTTAGCGCTGTAATATCCCAGGTATTGGGGTTACAAAAATAGAGGAAACAGATGTGTGCATTGCATTCATGCATAGAAAATCCGGGGAATTTTCGCGCTTTAAAGTAAAACAGTCACAGTAACTGAAGTTTCACTTGACCTTGATGGAATTGAAGTAGATCATCAAGCCAAATGCTATAAACCTCAATGTGACTTTGTTAAAACCTTGTTTTGGGTAGAGATGATTTGATCTAAGGGGTTAGATCAAAGGGAACTAATAATCAACACAACAACACTTTACTCAGTGATCAAATGCTTGAACTTATTATAAATCATAATATGGTATACCTTGCCACAACATATGAACATCCATTTAATTGGAAGTCAAGTAACAATAAGTGGAGAAACTATTCCTGACTTATCTTTTTCCATGCCTTAAACTAATCCATGATCTTACCATGAACCTCATGGTATTCATTTTACTTCAACCTTGGAAACAAGACAAGGAGATCAACTCTAGAAATATATATTCTTCTCTATTCCATATTATTATACATCAAATCTAGAGAGGTGAGATTTCTATATTTATTACTAGAAAAGAAATGACAAACTTTGAGCTAAACCTTGGATATACATCCAAGTATTCAAATCATCATCTCTAAGAGTAACCCTAGGATATTATTCAAGACATTCCTAGAGAGAGAAACCATTTATGTTAACCATAGATATTGGTGACCACATCATTCTCTATGGAGCCTAACCTTAGGTTAATATTAAAGTCCTTCCCAAATGAGAGAGACCATTTATTCTAAACCTAGCTTTACCTATTAATGAACAAAGGACAACCTTTGAACTAAAGTATTAGGTTGTAAACCATTTCCCTTGGAGTGGTGAGATAACCTAATATCACATGGAATAATACCATATCCATGTATTGATAAAGTAAGGAGGAGATTAACTCAATCAAGAAAGCCAAGTGGAGTTTTAGACTTAATACCTATTGAGATATTGTGAGTACACCATAAACCCTAGAATAACCATTCCTTTATAAGAGAGCCCAAGCTATGGTGTTACACTCAAGTAGTTGAGGCAACACTAGAATGTGAGGGAGAGAACTATCTATATACCAGATGATTATATCATCATTGATTAAGTAGAATCCTAACGTAATATCTCAGGCATTCTCCGGGGGTATAATTTTAGAGGCCACCATAATAGCCCATCCTAGCAAATAAAATAGAAGTGCTATACCTTAGTTCATCAAGACAATGCTAGATCATGGAAGTGAGAAACCCATTTAATGAGAGATACTTTAGGAAGCCAAACCTTGATCATTATAAATTAGGTAATGATCATAAACCCTAAGAACTTGAAGTAGAGATATTAAGAACTAGTTGATCATGCCTAATCCATGATCATGCTTTGGTGATATGTGGGAATAAGTTAAAACCTAATAGGATAAGTAGATATCATTCACCACATGAAATTATAGGGAGATCAATAGTAAGCAACCCTAGGCTTATATCCTAACTTTAACTTGTGAATCACTTGGTGATCATAAGTATAGTTCTACCACATTTACATTCCACTTATCTTTCATTTCAGAACCACCAGAAAACCTTTAGAGTAAAACTCTATACTTTATATGGTGAGAAACCATCCATCCATTTGACCAAAGTTAACTATAAAAAGAACTATAACCAATGTAGTTACTTTAATGATAAATTAAGGATAATAATAGAAGTTAATTGGTAGAAGATAAAACCAATTCTCAAATCTTTAGTAATTAGGGAAACACATAAAATATGAAGCAAGTAACCATATTACCATGGTTAGGGGAGATTAAACCCTAGCAAAGGCAATATGATGTCACCTCATCTCTACAACCTAGAATTAAATCTCAACCTTAGTTTTTGTATCACTATGGTGATCATAATATAAAGTTAGGCACTAATTGAGATTCAAACCAATTGCCACTAGGAGAATGTGATGAGAACCCTAGAATTGTTCACTAGTTAAATCTTATACTTAATTATGGAACTTAAGAATAACCTAGTGTTAAACCCTTTAGTTAGAACCATGGGTGGTTATCAACCACATGTTCCCATAGATCAAGACCAAACCATGATGAGAGTATTATTCACTTTAGGTATTTCAAGGTGTTAGTGCCAAACCTTAGAAGGAAGATACAATTGAACTTACAAGACCTTAAATATTAATAATCCATCTTATCAACCCTAACAAAATACTCTTGGAGCCAAGAGAGGGATAAATTGAATTGTCATCATTAAAAAACTATTTGAAAAGTTAGCCATATTCAAAATGCAAGTGAACAACCAATAGGGTCAAACACATAATCAAACCCTACTCATATTTCTACCATGAACAAGAAGGTAATTCCTAATAATTTAAACAGAATTGATCTCACAAGAATAAGGAACTTAAAATGAATACATAAATTCATGTCTATTTGATATTTTGAATAAACCACAAGTATGCAATCTAACCAAATATAAAATAATTGTTTCAAATAGAAAAGTAGTTGAATCATTATTGCACTGCATATTAACCTCATAAGGAACCTGCAAGGTATAAACAGTATTTAAATTTGAATTTAAAAGCAGAATTCAAAACAGAAAATAAGAAAGAAAACAGAAAACAAAATAAAGGAGAGAAACCTTACCTGCCTGGCCGCAGCAGCACCACTGGCCCAAGGAGCAGCCCAGCACCAACCCACCGAGCAGCCCAGCAGTAGCCTGCCAAGAAGCCCAACACCACGGCCTGGCCCAGCCCAATCTACCCTTCACCAAAAATATCGAGGACGAGCTCGTCCTCATCCCCTTCAACGCGCATGGACGCCAGCAGCACGCCGTGCTCCTCTTCTCCTCTCGCTGTCGATCCCTCCTTGAACGACGACGTGACGAGGCCCTCTCCAACGCAGTATAAAAGCTCCAGGACGAAAACGAGCGTCGAATTCTTCCTTCTCTCCTAAAAATTTCCCACACCCGAAAACCTAGCTGCGCCGGTCACCATTACCGCCGGCGATTGGAGCACCCCCGAGCCAAGCTGAGCACACCATCGTGACCGCCGTCCTCGACAAGCTACGCCCACGGGAGGAATCGAGCCGAGGTGCCCGAAATCGACGCCAACGAGCTCGTCTGCTCCGACACCGGTGACACCAAATTCCGGCGAACCAGACCACGGCGAGCTTCTCCGACCTCATCATCGTGTTCCTGGTAATCTTGCGCATCTCCCGAGCTACATATTGCATCCTCGCGCGTCCCGTAGCTCGAATTTGCGTGTTGGCCGGAGCCCGCCGCCGCGGAGGGTGATCAACGGCGATGTTCCGGTGATCTTCTGTGAAAAGTAAGACCACCACCGTAACCAGTGAGTCGAGGGGGTCCGAACGGTATTAGTCGCGCGTCCTGGGGCGCCAGAAATCGGCGGCGCCGCCGCGTGCTGTCTCGCCGTCGTTTAACCGTCGGTGAGGTCAAACGCCCGGTCAAATCTGACCATCCTTCGTCCGCGTGGCAGCTGACGTGGGCGATGGCCCACCAGTCAGTCTCTCTGTGTAGATTCAATTGTGTACCTTTAGTCGTTTTTCATTTAAATCTAATTCCAGAAAATTGCTGCAACTTCAAATGAATTTAGAAAATTCAATTTAAGTCAGAAAAATATAAATGAGATATTAAAATTCTTAGAAAAGAAAACTCTATCCAATAAAAATATAATATGAAATTTTTATTTTTAATAAAAATTTAAATGTTTTAAACTTAATAATTAAGTCTTTTCTTTTATTCTTAATTGAATAAAAATTCAATAATTAGAAAAAAACTTCTAAAACAAATAAAAACCAGTAAGAAAATAAATAAAACATTAAAAGTAATTTTCTTTATTTATTATCTTATTAAATCCTTATTAGAAGGATTTAAACCCTGATTAATAATTATCTTAATTATTAAATTCCTCTAAAATAATAAAATGCCAAATCCAATATTATTTTTATTTCAAAGTTATTAATAACTTCAACTTGATAAGGAAGTTATTAACCTAAATTCTATATAGTAATTAGGAAACCCTAGTTCCTTTATACATAAAATAGTAGTTCCATTATTTTATGAGTGAACCCTAATTTGTCCTAAACCTAAACCCTAGGTTATACCATGTGATCATCCTACTTTCTTTGAAATCATAGAACCATATAGAACTTAAATACTTGTCTTGGCCACATAAAATGTAGGAGACCTATCACTAATATATGGGTATCCCATGTGTTCATCTTCATCAGGCATAAATAATCAAGTAGGGTCAACCAAGTGTAAACCCTAGATCCTATTACCCAAAATCATCATTCCTATCCATTCATGTTTAGCATCACACCATTGTGATGAACTCCAATAGCATCTATGTTCAATATTTAACATTACATAACCATATTCCACTAAACCCTACTAGTGATGGATACTTATCAACCATCCTATTTAGGAGCCAAATTATTCCTTACTTAATAGGACCAACAGTAAAATCTAGACCACCTCAACCCTAACTAATATACTTCTTATTATTTAAGAAGTATGTTCTTCAAAAGATATTCTTTTGAAGTAAATAGGGAGTAGTTACCAACCCTACTTATAAGGACCTATAAACCTTAGCTAGCTATCACCAGTAAGATATGAACAACCATGGTAGCAATCAATTATATTCAATTACTTAGTCTTTCCTAGTTTAACCCCAAACTAGGCACCCTTTATATGACTAGGAACGCAATTCCACCTTAGTGTGATTCCTATAATACTTGATTAGGAAACTCAATTGAGAACCATGATAAACCATAGGAAACCATAGGACCCCGCAAGCCCAAGTGTCATACTTGTTCTTTATTAAAGAATATGTTCTTCAAAAGTTATTCTTTTGAAGAATATAACAAGTAATCATAAACCATGCCATATAGTACTAAAACTGACAACTATTCTTTACATATTAACATTATGCAAATTATCATTCCTTGTGTGCTCAATTGATTACTTTGCTTCATTATATAATTTGTACATGATACCAAGTAATCAAACCTTAATAAGAACCTTGTTTGGGAATCACTCTAAAAGTGCAACACACCCTGAAACAATCATTACAACTCACTGATCCTAAATCATCGGGGTTAGGTCACGATTAGAGCGATTGCATCTCATACTTATGCATTATTGCATACTTGCCAATCTTTTAAACATCGTCCTTACCGGACGATGATGTTATTTCAGAATTTGGAGTTATTGCGTATCGAAGACCTTGTCTGCATAATCTTGCAGACAAGAAAGGCAAGTTCATCGCTTGCTCATGTCATTTGAGTATTTTTACCAAATTACTTGCAAAGTACTATGTTTATCACTATTGCATAAAAAACAAAACCACTATTTTCATAACTATGAATATGACTATGTGGTGGGCAATGGAACCATGGATTGTGTTGATATGGTGGAGGTTCCATTGCAAGGGTTTATATCCATCTAGGATTAAACAACAAATGTCGTCCAGTGATTCTTGTGCCGTAATACCCGTGTTAACCATAAGATCCGGAATGGGACGGAGTAGTCAAAAGTGTTTCCACCTCTCGTTCATCAACGGATGCGCTTTACCGTAGACACTTGTTTCGGGGCAAGCGGTTGGGGAAGCCTTAAGTCCCCACGGCATAGTCCGTAGACACTTGTCGCTCGAAGAACAAGCGGTAGGCTGGGGAAGCCTTAAGTTCCCCACGGTATTGCGGTCTATGATGGGTTGCAGCTACCGGCGTAGGAGTGTATGGTAGAGCCCAACACTGATGTCGTGGTCGGGGTCCACCTTGAAATCTACAGGAATAATGGGACCGGCGTGGACCCAGGGTCGGGGCATGCAACAAAGGGTGGGTGTTCGAGGTAGCGGAGGAACATGATTGACTAGGACCTTATACCGGGCCTCACACCAAAGGTAGTGTGGACGGGGAGTACAGTTGGCACCAAGGTTAAGATCTCTTATGGGTAAAGCAACACACCTCTGCAGAGTGTAACGTGACCGTCACTCCCTGTTCGGGATATGGAACTGCGAAAGAAAGGAACTCCATGAAGTTCTAGTCAACCGGTGAAGGCTGACGGACATAGTTCTTCGAATAAAAGCAACCTTTTGAAGAAATGGTTATGAAAACCTGCATTAGTATTAGACTTTCTGGTCTAACGTAGCTAGTGCATTAAACACCTCTTTCCTATAATGAACTTGTTGAGTACGCTCGTACTCATCCCACTCTTAAATCCCTGCTTAGATATGGATGCATCGAAGGAGGATCTACAGTGCAACTCGGAGACCGAGGAGTCAACAACTACTTCAAGGGACAGGACCATGTCGGAGAGTCAGATACCACATTCAACAAGGAGAAAACCTAGATTAGCAGTAGAAAGGAACTAGCTTCCTAAACCTAGCTCCTATTTAGCTAGAATCTATTCTTAGCCTCTATAGCTAGTTAAATACTCTACAAATAGAGTTCGTGGTAGGCTTAGACTACGAGTCGTTCTTCTGGAGTTTATTTGCAGATTTACCTCATTGTAAAGTAGGAGGCTTTGTTGATCTTCTGCAACAGAGTCTGTATGTAATTCTATAGACATGCCTTGGACCCGCATATGTTTCTGTTGTACCACTCTGAGCGATGTAATACTAGTGGAACGGTGTTTCATTGGTGTTATGTCAGACTTGCATACTACACCATGCGTGGTATGCCGGGTCACCACAGTTGGTATCAGAGCAAATGCTTTGACCTTAGGATTAAAACCCTTTAAAGGAGACCTATAGGATTGGTAGTGTCTATAGGAAGTGGTCTTAGCTAAACCAAATCTTCTTATGACTTGAGATGGATATTCACTTGAGAATAATCCTGACACCCTTGAGTCAACCCTTCTTACCTATCTTTCCTAAGTGAAGTTAGCTAATCCCAGTCATGTAGCACACCATTGAAGTCTTAAAACAATAGATGAGTAGACCACAGTTGGTATACAATACATGGTATCCAAAGAGAGGATACAACCATAAGGAAGATATCCTATTGGAAGATGTATACCAACACTTGATTGGTTAAGTAAAAGTTATCCAGACTTATAATAAGAGTAATATCAAGTGATAAATATGAATTATATGAGGTAGTATAGACCATGACGAGTCAATCATGGGAGGTAAGGAAGAGTGATAGGAATAAAATATGTCTATATACATGGTAGAGATAGTAATCATATAAGATTCAACTGAGAATCATTATGTGATGAACTAGAACATCATAAATATATAGGAGGAGTACAGTAAGAAGTTAGTTGTTCATCAATAGTGTAAGATTGTGCTTCAAAACCATGGGGAGTGTGCCAAGCACATCATGGCCATAGTCTTATGATAGAAACACTAGGAAGTATAGGAGCTATATTCCAATAGTTATGTGATAAGAGTAACCATGTTAGAACCTAGATATATCATGTGATATAGTCCTCAACAAAATGGAAGTTAAGTGGTACTTCCAGAGAAAATTAGGTTCACCTAAATTATCCCAAACCACTTTGTCTCAAGTTTATCTCATTGCAATTGTGCAATTCAGGTAACACTAGTAGGAAAACCCTTATAGGCAGAGCTTAGTTCTGTGGCGCACCACAGAAAATGCGCCACAGAATATTATTTTGTGGCGCACCCCATGCTGCGCCACAGAAATAGCTTACTTTTGTGGCGCACCGAGGAACCGTGCGCCACAAAAACATGGTGGGCCCCACCAGCTGACACCCCCAATCATTGGTTTTACTATTTCTATGGCGCATGTACAAGGGTGCGCCACAAAAATAAGCTTTCTGTGGCGCACGACAGTGCGCCACAAAAATAAGCTATTCTGTGGCGCAGCTTGGCTCGTGCGCCACAGAAATAAGGTATTCTGTGGCGCATATGTTCGGTGCGCCACGAATTAGCGAACTAGATATACAAAAGTGAGCCAACCTCCCACCTACCACACTACACAAGCCATTCTTCTTCCTCCATCTAGCTCGTCCCCCCTTCTCTCTCATACCATTTTGACTCTACTTTTCACTTGCTTTGGTATTTATTGCACTTAGTTTGGTTGATAATTAATTGGAGTTGAGGAGAAGGCTCTCCATACTCTCTCCTCCTCTCGAACTCATCGATCGCGGTCTCGTCTCGGTATCGAATCTAGAAGGTGAGTAGTTGGAGGAGACATACATATGCTTGGAGGAGACATGCATATGCTTGTAGATCTTGTGTGGCCGTCGTGTGTATGGATGGTTGTTGCAGGTGAAGCGCTTGTGTGTGTGTGCCGGTGTGGTGCATGGATGTTTGCCGAAATGTTGATTCATTTCCGTTTCGGCAAGTTTTGCACTACCCATATGTCCTACTTTGAGGAGAGGTCATGCCGAATTTTTCCGCTCCATGTAATACCTTGAGGAGAGGTACGGCCCATGCATGTGTGTGCATTTGGTGCGGTTCTAATTTCCTGTTCTATGTATACCATTTGCAGGCAAGCATGGTCCTCTCGATGAGTTCCGCTCGAATCTCTAGATACAAGATAGACGCGAAGGAGGACATGATTCGGAACAATAGGCGCCAGATAAGATGTCCGTGTCGATCATGCAAACTCGAGCGCTGGATCAACCCTGATTCCGGACAACTGGAGGAGCACCTGCTGAGGCGCGGTTTCATGCAAGACAACCAGGCGCGGCCGGCCCCATCAAATGGTGCGCATGAAGACCATGTAGAGCGAGATGACTATCATCATGAAGAAGACTATCATCATGCCGACGGGGACTATCATCATGAAGAAGAAGTCGGCGGAGAAGATCATCATGAAGAAGAAGATGCCGGCGGAGAACATCATCATGATGAAGAAGAAGATTCCGGCGCGACCCCGCTAATTTCAGCCTTGCGGGACTCTCATGTTCAAGATCTTCTCCTCCAGGAGACGAGCAACGATAGAGTTGCAGCTAGAGAGAGAGCCAAGCTGTCGCAAATGGAGAAAGACGGGATGACTCCGATCTTTCCTGGGTGTCGTCCGCAGGATACACGCTTGCATGTAACGCTTGATTACCTGCAGATGAAGACGCAGAACAAGTGGACCGATTCCAGCTTCAGCAAGAACTTAAAATTCTGGCACGATCGTCTCCCGGAGGGGAACACATTGCCAAGTAGTACCGAGGAGGCCAAGAAAGTCGTGTGTCCCCTTGACCTACCGCACGAAAAATACCACGCCTGCATTAATGATTGTGTGATTTATAGGTGCGAGTACAAGGACAGAACCACATGTCCGGTGTGTGGCCACGGACGGTACAAGGTTGGGAACAAGAAGGTACCTCGAAAGGTGGTATGGTACTTTCCTATCACTCCCCGTCTGCAGCGGTATTTCGTGGACCCTAAGGAAGCAAAGCTCATGCAATGGCACGCGGAAAGGCAGAAGCCCGAAGAAGATCCGGAGATGGGCTATATGCTGACACACCCTTCAGACGCTGGACAGTGGCAAGCATTGGACATCGCCTTCCCTAGGTTCGGGGGCGACGCAAGGAACATCAGGCTGGGTATGAGCACCGATGGACTCAATCCGTTCGGCAACCAGAGTAGCACGCATAGCACCTGGCCTGTGTTTGTATGGCCTTACAACCTACCCCCGTGGCTGTGCACCAAGCAAAGGTACATACACCTGAGTATTCTCATTCAGGGGCCGAAACAACCAGGTGTCGACATGCATTTGTATCTCGGGCTGCTGAAAGAGGAGTTAGACACGTTGTGGAAGACGCCACCCCGTACGTGGGACGCCTACACTAGAACTTATTTCGATATGAGAGCCGCGTTGATCATGACGGTCACGGACTATCCTGGTTACGCATATGTATCTGCCCAGGTGGGCCACGGATTCAACGGCTGTGTGAAGTGCATGGACGATACCCCGCATCTACAACTACCAAGGGATCCCGGGTCCTCGAAAACCGTCTACCCAGGTGCTCGAAGGTGGCTTCGCTTGGATCACCCGTGGAGAAAACGCGGTGATCTATTCAATGGTAAAGATGAGCCCGATGGACCCCCACGCCCGAGGAGCGGCGCAGAAATCGATGATCTTCTGAAAAATTGGAAGGAGTGCCCAGCGCCGGGAAAGAAGCGACCGAAGCCAGAGCCGCTGCTCGGTGTATGGAAAGCGAGGTCTGTTTTCCACGACTTGGAGTACTGGAAGGTCCTCCACACGCCCCACAGCCTCGATGTCATGCACATTACGAAGAACGTTACCGAGAGTCTGCTTGGCACTCTTTGCAACTCAGAAAAGTCCAAGGATGGACCGAAAGCAAGATATGATCTTAAACATTTTGGCATCAGGAAAGATCTTCAAGCCCCCGATACTGACGACGACGATGATGATGATGAACAGACGGAAGGGACTCAACGTCTCCGTAAAAGGGCCAAGAAGAACGCGGTGCAGCTTCCCGCTGCCTGCTTCACAACGAGTCCGGAGGAGCTCGAGCAGTTTTTCAGGTGCCTCCTAGGAGTGAAAGTTCCTCACGGTTACTCGGGGAATATAAGCAGATATCTGGACGTAGCGAAGAGGTTCACCGGGATGAAGTCTCACGATTGCCACGTGCTAATGACGCAGATACTTCCCGTTGCGATCCGAGGCATAATGGACGAGCACGTCCGTGATACGCTGTTTGGCCTATGCAACTTTTTTGACGTTATCACCAGGAAGTCGATCGGCGTGAGGCAGCTCAAGATGCTACAGGATGAGATCGTGGTGATACTATGTGAGCTCGAGATTTACTTCCCGCCTGCATTCTGTGATATATGCGTCCATCTCTAGCTTCTTCAAAATCGAAGAACGCATCCGCGAAAAATGAGCCATGGGTACTCGGTAGCCAAGTTGACCAATGCTTCTTCATCACCGATCCGTCGAGGCCTAGCCGTGTTGTCGTGAGGAGGGGCAAGAGGAGCATCATAGGAATGCAAGGAGACGCCAACGAGGAAGACTTGGACAAGAACGGTGACCCGAAGATGGAGGAGGAATTCGACAGGCACTTCGACATGCCTACTACTAGTAAAGTAAGAAGGAAGACCTCCCTACCCTCTAAAGGTTGTCCGTTCACGCGAAGAAATCTCAAGGTGGCCGGCATAAAGTATTCAACTGCCAACAACCGAAAGGGCAAGAAGATTGCGAAGAGACGCTAGAGCTCGGAGCCGGGACGAAGAAGATCTTTTTTTGGTCTATCACATGTGTGTGAGTGTGTGTGTTAGACAAGTACATGCATGTGTGTGTGAGAGAAACAAGAACATGTTTGTATGAGACAAGTAATTTATAATTCTCTCTACTAATTACTAAATAATGTTGTGTTATTTATTGAAATGTAACTAAAATATGAAAAAAGGAAGAAAAATTGTGTGGCAGCCAGGGTTCGAACCTGGCTACTAATGGCCTAACATTGGCCTTAACCACTAGACTAGTACTATGTATCTGTCAGGACACAGCAGTAACCCGTTTTGTTTGGCTAAGTGTCTAAATTCTGTGGCGCATGCCCCTTTAGGTTTAATTCTGTGGCGCATGGAAGAGCTGATGCGCCACAGAATTCTTAATTCTGTGGCGCACTTAGAGGGGTGCGCCACAGAATTAAGACACTTGGTGAAATAACTGAACCTTTCTTCCCCACTCCCCACACTAACAGTTTCTTCCCCGACAACCCTAGCGCAACCACCGCCACCGCCAAGCGCCGCCAGCGCGCTGCCGAGGAGGAGGAGGAAGGGGACCGCCACGCCGCCGCCGAGCAGGACGCCCAACCCCGAGCCGCCGCCGCAGATCAAGGAGGAGGAGGACCGCCCCGCCAGGACGTACCCGAGAAGGAGGCCGCCGCACATCGAGGAGGAGGAGGCCGCTGCACCTCGAGGAGGAAGAGGAGAGGCCACCGTCGTCGCTACCGTCACCATCGGTGAGCTTCCCTCTCTCCTTCCCTCCACCTTCCCCCTCCCCTCTTCCCTCCCCTCTCCCCTTCCCTCCACCTTCCCCCCTCCCGGCTAGGGTTCCTGCTAGTTAGGGTTCATTGGAGTTCATAGTCTCTGTTTGCAAATTGAAATGCTTTAGGGTTCCTGCTAGTTAGGGCGAATTCTCATGCTCATGCTCATGCTCATGCTCACTAGAGATTTTGAAATGCTACTGGTTGCAAATAAAGATTTTGAAATAAAGATTATGCAATATTGTGGTCAAATGGAACGAAACAAGGGACAAAGCAACATGATTGATCCATCTATCAAATGCCTAATGCAAATGCAAATGAAAATGCCTAATGCTACTTGCAAATGAAGTAGGTACTGGTTGATATAGCAATAAGTAGTATTTTTAAATGAACAACCATATTGCAATTATCAAGTGCATGATTATGCCAATACTATTTAGTGTGTTACAGTAATTAAACCAGTGCATGCTTGCCATAAACTGCTACTGCTTATTGGTGCTGCTGTGGGCATGCTGATGCTCATAACAATAATGAAATGAAAAAATGCTTGCTCATGCTCATGCTTGCCATAAATTGCTACTGGTTCAAATTGCTTGTGATAGCAGCTTTTGTTTTCTTTATTCATTGCTTGCTGTTTGATTTTTGGGTGAGCTGGATGCTGTTTGATTTAGGTTCTCTTGTTCATGCAAATGATGCTACTGGTTTAAATGTAAATGCAAATGATGCAGTCAAATGCTATTTAATTTATTGCTTGCTATTTTTTTAATTCATTGGTTGCTGTTTTTTTAATTCATTGCTTGCACTAGAGCTAATAAAGTTCTTGCTATTTTGTTGGCAGTAGAAAATTTAGGTTTAGAAAAAGAAAATGCTTGGGTTAATAAAATGAAATGCTACTGCCTAGGATTTGTTAATAAAATGAAATGCTACTGCCTAGGTTTAGAAAATGAAATTGCTTGGGTTAATTCACCTCTGGCCACCTCTGCCCTAGCAAGAATATTCCTCTGAACCAAAAATGCCTCTGCCTAGCAAGAATGGACAGGCTCTCCTGACCCATTTTGGGGAATATTCCCAATGGCTTGTCTCTGACCCATTTTGGAGAATATTCTCCCTCTTGTGGATTGACATCACAATTCAAAAAAAGAAACTGATGGCATTGTCCTATGTAACACAACTGTTCAGCTTGTGTTCTCATACCCTCTGTGCATGCCCTCCATCCTATATAAATGCCTAGTGTAGTGAACCTGAAAACCACACCAAACATGGACAACCTGTCCTGGAGTGCAAAGAGGAGGAGCACTGGCTCCCTTGGTGCCTCTGGCTCTAGGGATGCCACTCTTTCCAAGACTTTTTCTATGGGTAGGGCAGACAAGGAGTTGCTAGTGTATCGTAGGAGAAGTGTGCAAGAGAGGGAAGCTTCTGCTGCCAGGTTCAGGGAAGAAGAAGCAGCAGATGGCTTGAACCAGCTAGGTGTGTTCACATACACTACAGAAGTTCTCCCAGTTCCAAAATCCAGACCTAAGGGCAAGATCAAACTGAAAAAGTATAAGCATCAGTTGAGGGAAGGAGGACCCACAGAGGTGTTGCCCTACTATGTAGAACCAAATCTTGAAGAAAAGGTTAAAGCTGGAGTTATCTTGTGCTGGCTGAGGAAGGGCATTAAAAAAATCAAAGATTTGGTATCCTAGTTTGTTGTAGTTAGTTGTAGTTTCAGCCATCTAGTTTTAGTGTGTCCTAGGTTGTCTGAATAATTATGTAATGTAAGGGTTGATGTAATGCTTCCATGCAATGATGAATAAAAGGGTTTATGTAATGCTTCTATGCAGATGGTAGGAAATAATGTATGTAATGTAAGGTTAAATGATGCTCATGCTCAAATGTTGGCAGTAGCTACTGGTTGGCTTGCTCTATACTGCCTTTTTAAATTTAAGTAATTATCTACTAAAATTTGATTAGCTATTGGTATAATTCTCTTTGAATTTATAAAAAAATTAAGTCACTAGCTACTGCCTTTTGTAATGTATATTTATGAGTAATAGCATTTTCATTTGAAGTCACTAGCATTTCCATATGATGCTCAAGCTTCTGCTATTTAATTATATCTGGAATAATAGCATTTTCATTTGAAGTCACATGTTGGCAGTAGCTACTGGTTGGCTTGCTCTATAATCTTGTATGCTTGTTTATGCTCTATAATGCTACTAGTACATGAAATGCTACTATTTGAATTCATTTATGAAATGATCATGCTCATGCTCATTATCTTGTATATGCTTTTGTGCAGTGTTCTCTATATGCTGTACCAATGGTACTGCCCATATATAATGAATTAATGTTAGCTAAAAACTTGAAGTGCAGTTCTCTGGTTTGAAGTGCTAGCTTTAATGTACTCTGGTTTTTGTAGTGCTCCAGGTTGTGTAGTGCTCCAGATTGTGTACTGCTCTAGGTGGTAGTGCTCCAGGTGGTAGATGCTCCAGGTTAAGAAAGTCATTGTTGTTGTACTGCTTCAGGTTAAAAAATATGCTGAAATAGATGCTCCAGGTTTATGTTGGCTTTTGTTTGATGTATTGTAGATGGGCAAGTTTGTATGGCCGATATATGGTGGATATTTTTGCAGGGATTTCATTGAGTTGCCCATTTCTCCCGAAGCGTTGATTAACTTCCGTTTCGGTTGAGAAATGGGCACTCCTACGTAGAAAAATTAGCAAAAGTCATGCCGAATTTTTTGGTTGACTTTTGTACTAACTTGTTGCCTCTTTTTAATGAAGTGCAAATAAACATGTCGGGCAACACTTCTAAGCCCAGGAGCCAGAACGAAGAAGCGAGAGAGGCCAACAAGGACTTCTGGGAGGGCTATGAGCAGCCCCGGAAGGCCGCCGCCGAGTCGCCCGATGATGAGGAAGAGGGTCGGGACGCCGCCTCCGAGGAAGAGGTCCGGGACACTGCCGCCGACACCGGCGACGATGACGATACCTGGGACGACGCCGCCCAGACCGGTGAAGAGACGACCGGTGAAGAGAACGCGGCCAACCGCACGGAAGGTGATAGCGGCGGCAACCCTCAGGAGGGTAAGAAGAAGAGGACGGCGAGGAGGCCAAGGAGGGATCGGAGGCCGCAAGTGCTCGCCAACGTCACCGATGCTGTCACGGTAGTCTCCGAAAGTGGCCTACCGATGGAGCCTTCGTGGGTTGCCAAAGGGTACGGCATGCAACTAGGGTGCATCGTCCGTGAAACCGTGCCGATCCTAACTCAGGACCTCAGAAGCAAGGAGAACGAGGCTATCGCCCAATCCCTCCTCCAGAAGCTTCACCAACGATACACGTTCCCGGAGCCGTTCAATAAGAAGGTGGACTCTTTAGCTCTCACGAAGATGAGCACCGCCTTGAGCAGCTGGAAGAACCGGCTGAAGAGAAAGATCGAGGCCGGTGAAAGCTGGGAGAGGATAAGTAGCAAAGACCCGTCGCTCTCCTTAGAAGACTTTAATGCATTCAAGTCTTACTTAGAGAGTGACGCTGTTAAAAAATGGACCGCCTGGGGGAAGAAAATGCGGGATTTGAACTTAGGGACCCACCATTGCGGAAGCGGCGGTTACCGAGGAAAACAGCCCACTTGGGACAAGGAGGATGCCGAGATGGTACGTCTGGGGAAAGAAAACCCCTGGCACAAAATCCAGGATGAACAGGCTAGGAACTTTGTCCGGTCCCGCTACTACTTAGACTGGAAGACGGGGGAATTTATTACGGATCACGAAGACGTGAGGGATTTCGAGAAGTACCTGGTAAGGATAGTTCTATATTATTTCGCTCATCTTATTAGGCAATGAAGCCAAATGAGCTAACCTTAAGTTCCTTTGTCTGAAGGATGAAGAGTTGACGAAGGCTGGCCCGTCGTCCCAGGGGTCGACGGAACCGTGGGACACGCCTTTCAACAGGGCGATGAACAAATACAAGGAGAGGGAGCTAGACAAGCCACCGACGTCGGGTGGCCGTGTGTCCGGCTTTGGCACAAGTATGAAGCTATCCGAGTACTACGGATCGGATGCCAAGACGAGAAAGCTGGAGAGGAGGTCATCGGCTAAGGATAAATCCGAGGTTCAGGAGCTGAAGAAGAAGGTGGAGACACTAGAGAAGCTGGTGGCCGAAAAGCCTGTGGAGAACACGGAGATGATGAAGAAGTTATTGGACGAGAAGATCCGGCAGATCATCCCCCTGGGTTGATGGAGGGGTTAGCTGCTTGGAATGCGGGAGGTCAAGTGGGGCCGATACATGTGCCCAGCATCAGCGGCAGCAACTCAAGCTTCCACGTGTCGCCGACGGTGCCGCTCCACCCGACGCCGGCGTCGGGGCTCCAGACGCCGCAGCTCCAACCGCCGCCGCAGCTCCAACGTCGCATCGACGCCCCCAACCGCCGCCCTTGTATCGACAGTAGCCGAGATCGACGCCATCAAGGAGGTAAACTCATTAGTTACTCCTTCGCGTCATCTTCTTTAACTATATATGCCTTTCGTGACTGCCATCTCACGATGCCCAACATGGCGCCCCTGACTCAGGATGAACCATGCATACTTCTGCAAACGGTGGAGCCCGGCGGCAAGTTGGTGGAAGTTGCTAGCGGCCTTGTCATGGCTTCCCGCATTATGCACGGCGCTAGATTGGCGGAAGACGTGGCGAAGGTCAAGTTGGTAGTGGTAGTGCCGGAGTACCGCTACGCCATCCCCCCTTTCAACCTCCGGGCACAGACGAAGGCGACGTTTTGCCCCTTGGGGATTGCACCTCATGGCTTATGACATGGCCGAAGAACCAGATTCGTCGGGGGGGTCTTCCGAGTGGTAAGAAAAGCACCGGCGCCACCTCCCCTATCATCCGGCCCAAGATCGGCGCCGATGACACCCTTAAGGAAACGGCGGTCGCCGCCCCCACTACCCTGAAGGAACCGGCGGTCGCCGCCACCCGGAAGGAACCGACGATCGCCGTCACCACCAGACGCCACAAACAGTTGTTGGGAGCGCTACCGCAGCGACCGTCTACTAGACGCACGACGCCAAGCGCGGCATCGCAACCGCCACCACCTAAGGTCCAGGACATGGCGCCACTTGATGGCAACGATGTAGAGGATGATGATGACATCGATGCCTACATCAACACTGGCGCCTGCAGCCAAGATATGTACATGCCTCCTATGGATGAACAAGCCTTCCGCACACACATCAACTTAGTCGTCCCCCTACAGTCACGAAGCAGCGCCTGGTCTTCACGGGTCTTTCTCAAGACACTCCTCCGGAGGCTGGCAATCCAGCTCAAGTCAAGCCTGCTACCGTTTTCAGCCCTAACACGCTGCGTAAGACGATCATCGGGGAGCCACCCAAATCAACCCCAACCTCAGAAGCACCACCAGCACCCGAAGCACCACCATCAGCACCACAAGCACCCCCATAGGTCAGGTGAAGAAGGGAAGGAAGAGAGGAGCCAAGAAGGGCGCATCTTCGAGCCAGCCTGCTCCTAAGAGGATCCGGGCCGACGACATGGTACCACCTACACCGGATGGCTTGCCCCGGTGTCATGAAGCTGGTAAACCTATACTGCCTCCGGACATGGAACACCTCGCAAGTGGACCAATGCTCCCTTTGCAGCACTCTATTCAATATCAAGAGAGCGTCCTTCTTAAAGAAAAGGATCCAAATTACCCGGTGTTCTCGGTCAAGGTGCCGTCCGACCAGCACTTCGTCAATGAAGACCCCGCGGATATCTTCTTCATAGCGTTCGAGGACGTCTTCAATCTATTTCACTCGAAACGGCTTGACTATAACTTGGTCCGCCTATACGCGATCAATCTTCAGATGAAGATCAACAGAGAGAGACCCCCACATTGCGGTAGCGGATCCCTACTACATGCGCGATAGCCAGCTCCAGGACGGCTCAAGCACACGGACCAAGGCGGTGCGGTACCTCGAGAGCTTCATGCTCATGAACAAAGAGAAGAACACCATTCTTCTGCCTGTCTTTCCCGAGTAAGTACACATCCGCTCACGGCCATCGTAACTTATGCTTTCTTATATATTTCTTCCATTGGCGATCCTTTTCCAACATTCCATTTCAATTGCATGTGTTGAGCAGGGACAAATACTGCACACTCATCATCCTTTGCCCGAAGTGGTCACTAGCCCAGTATTTCGACTCGTCGAATACGACGACGAAGAAAGACTACAGGAGAATAAGGGGTGTTCTCGATGAGGCTATCCTTGGCTACTCCAAAAATGGAGGCACCTTCGACAAGAAAGGGGAATTTGTCAGGCCGGACACTAAAAAGCTCGGGTTCAAGCACGTGATCGACTTCCCTTGCATCAAGCAGCCAGCTGGCAGCATTAAGGAGGCCTTCTATGTCCTCCATCACCTTAAAGGGTTTGTCGAGGATGCAGAGATGATGTCTCTGCCACCTAGCGAGACCCCATTAAAATGTCGGGGGAGATCAACGATGATGATCTTAGAGAAGACTTCCATCGCCTCCAAGTAAAGCTCTCTGAAATTATAGTACACGATGTATCCAACGCATCGGGGCTCTTATACCAACTCAGAGGGTTGTGTAAGAGGGATATCGAAGAACGCCTACATAGGCAGGGTGATGGAAGGACATGGACGACGAAGGCCTTGTACAAGCCGTTCCCGGAGCCGCTCAAGAAGAAGTCTCGTTGACCGAGACCGGTGTGCTTAGCATTACTTTGAATCGATGGACAATTTGTACTGTGTTGTAAACTAAACTTGCTTAATTTGCTCGAAACGGTGGTCGTTGTTGTTGGACTTCAATTACTATTGTAGTCGTTGTCGTTGAACTTGATTACTTATGTGATACCGATGCTATATGTCTTTTAGGTTTATTATTATTTCCTTGCTTTAATTCTTGTGAATATGTATGCATGTGAACTCTCTAACTCTTTCCATTGCGTTATATACTAATATGCCTTGTGTCCATGCATAGAGATGACGTACTACGTCGTGTTCGAGGGGCGGGTTCCAGGAGTGTACGAGGAGTGGGAGGAGTGCAAGAAACAGGTGCACAAGTTCAGCGGCAACTGCTACAAAGGGTACCCGACTAGGCACGAGGCGGTTGCCAAGTGGAGGGCGCACCAAGCAAAGAAGAGCAAGATGAAGACCTTCCTTGTGCTCTCGCTCTTGCTCACCATCGTCGCGGCGGTACTCTATTTCATCCTAGTGTAGGCGGCGGCCGGTGTCACTTCGTTTGTATCTAGAGATGATGAGAACTTTCTTAATTTGCATGCATTATGAGTGTATGGAGCTATATGTATAACTCGATCGGGCTCTAAGTAATGTGATGATGATGTGATGATTATATATGTCCATATTATATCTGTCTATATTATATCAGTATATAACCTGCATGTAGTGTATAAAATCAGTATAAAACCTGTATAGTACACCAGGGAGCACAAAATCGAGTATACCTGTAGATAGTTCGTGGCGCACCAAAAATAATTCTGTGGCGCACCTATTTCGTGGCGCAGCTACATCACATGCGCCACAGAACTACTTATTTCGTGGCGCACACTACCGTGCGCCACGAAACCTTATTTCGTGGCGCACGGCACAGTGCGCCACGCTTATTTTTGTGGCGAGAATTCTGTGGCGCACCTCCCATGCGCCACAGAATCGTTTTTTCGTGCGCCACTGATGAGGCTTTTCCTACTAGTGTAAATGGCAAGACAAATAGTAGAAATCCACCTACTTGTGCTAAGTATCACGATATCAACCTATCTTATGTGGTGTTATATACTACACATCAGAGCCTGATGTTTAGAGATGTCTTACTCAACTATTTTAGTCAGGCCTATGATGATGTGTATTAGAAGCACAAAGCTGAATCTTCTTGGATTTTATTGGATTTCCATTGTTTGACTAGATCCATACATGAAGTTTGACTTTGATATGCAAGTGCATGTTGCAATATCAAGTTCTGACTTGATACTATAGATCTAGAGGGTAATGGTATTTGTGTGAGGAAGCGACGAATTCTAAAGATTCTGAAGACAAGATGAAGGTTCATCAGAAGAAGGAAGCAAGATTGTGGGAAGCAACCACAAAACTCCGAAGGAAGTATCAACCAAAACTCATGCTTTGCCTCAACAGAGGAGTACTTTAGTACGGAAGAAGCATGAAGGTGAGAAATCTGGTGATTATGGTGAAGCTGAAGCAGATCCATAATTAATATAGAAGAGGGAATGCATGGGAAATCACTTTGGATACTATATTCATAGTGGTTTTTTCTTGCAAAAATAAACCCTGAAGAAAGGAAGATGATATATGAAATCATAGCAGATATAAGAAGACCATAGTTAATATCAGAAGACCATAGTTGATATAGGATCAATACTGCGAGATAAAGTAGAAGATGTCTCGTCCAGTTGGTCAAAACCTATAATAGAGTACATTTTTAGATAACAAATAGCCACAAATGGTATCAAGTAGTCCATAATTGGATTATTCGTACCAAGAAGTTGGGAACAAATAGAATTTTGTCAACCAAATAGCAATGACCTATAATCATTTAGCCGAAGAATTAACATTAGATGTCCACAATTGAGTGGATGCACCACAGATATTCTTCACAAGACCTAGAAGAGTGCAAACCATAAGCTATACTTAGACCAATATTCCAACCACCAATCCAATGGTTGGAAGAAAAGGAGTTGAAGACCATAAGAAAACTCTAAGGGGTAGAGTAAAGTTTGAGTTGGCTGTATAATAACTCAATATTTTGAGCAAGATAGTTGATGAAGGTCTGAACTGAGAGGAAGTTCGATCTTATTTTCATAAGATTGTTAAACACTACTTTCAGAAGTATGTCAGACCAGAAGCCGAGGTTTATACCTCGAGGAAGTAAGAAGTGGACTGTAACTTGAGAAAGTGAGTAGTACTTACTCAGAAGTACAAGAGCTCAAGTAAGTTAAGCATAAAGAAGTTGGACGAAGAAAAATACCGTAGACCAAATACAGCTCAAAAAGGCCAAAGACTGAAGAAGTTTGACCATACCAGAACCACAGACTAAATAGAATGATTCCTTTCATGGAACCAAAATAACCCAAAATAGTTATAGGTATCAACTATAAACCATGATTGGATAGGCTAAATGAGTCTAACCTTCTTAGTAAAAGAAACCGTCAAAATCATTTCCATGGTAAGTACCTTACTAAGTACCATTATTGCACTTTTGGTAGTAAGGGAAAACAAAGACCTATATTACCAATTAGGAGTATGTTATCAAATTAGTCCTCAGATAAGACCACCAATACCAGAAGAAGTCCTAATCATTGAATCTTCAATGAGAAAGGAAACAAGCTTGTAGAGTTGAAAGAAATCAAATATTTAAAGTTAGAAGCCATGGCTCAGAGACAGGTATTATTAGATTCCAGGGAACTGGAGTAAGAAACTAATGTTCACAGACAAAACCTAATGGATTCCAGTAAGAATCTGGACAAGGGATATATTCAATGATATCCAGTAAGATCAATACGGAGTTTGAGAAAAGATATAGTCTGCACAAGTCAGATCCACACTCCGGAAACGTGAGAGAGATCAAACTTCGAGGATGAAGTTTAGTTTAAGGGGTAGAGACTGTAATATCCCAGGTATTGGGGTTACAAAAATAGAGGAAACAAATGTGTGCATTGCATTCATGCATAGAAAATCCGGGGAATTTTCGCGCTTTAAAGTAAAACAGTCACAGTAACTGAAGTTTCACTTGAACTTGATGGAATTGAAGTAGATCATCAAGCCAAATGCTATAAACCTCAATGTGACTTTGTTAAAACCTTGTTTTGGGTAGAGATGATTTGATCTAAGGGGTTAGATCGAAGGAAACTAATAATCAACACAACAACACTTTACTCAGTGATCAAATGCTTGAACTTATTATAAATCATAATATGGTATACCTTGCCACAACATATGAACATCCATTTAATTGGAAGTCAAGTAACAATAAGTGGAGAAACTATTCCTGACTTATCTTTTCCATGCCTTAAACTAATCCATGATCTTACCATGAACCTCATGGTATTCATTTTACTTCAACCTTGGAAACAAGACAAGGAGATCAACTCTAGAAATATATATTCTTCTCTATTCCATATTATTATACATCAAATCTAGAGATGTGAGATTTCTATATTAATTACTAGAAAAGAAATGACAAACTTTGAGCTAAACCTTGGATATACATCCAAGTATTCAAATCATCATCTCTAAGAGTAACCCTAGGATATTATTTAAGACATTCCTAGAGAGAGAAACCATTTATGTTAACCATAGATTTACCTCATTGTAAAGTAGGAGGCTGTGCTGATCTTCTGTAACAGAGTCTGTATGTAATTCTATAGACATGCCTTGGACCCGCATATGTTTCTGTTGTACCACTCTGAGCGATGTAATACTAGTGGAACGGTGTTTCATTGGTGTTATGTCAGACTTGCATACTACACCATGCAGTGGTATGCCGGGTCACCACAAGCGCCTGGATCACGGTTTACGAGTGATGTACATAGAATAGAATGATGATGCTCGTTTGTTTACCACTGAAATAACGCCAGCGCCGCTAACGGGGTTGTTGTTAACATGTTTGACGGCGGAGCAGAACTTGCTTGTCTCTTGTTTGATGTAGTTTTATCTTTTTATGATGGACTCTTTCGTGCGTTCGATGCGCATCTCGTAGGGCGCTGTTGACATCAGAAACCCACTGGCGGGCAGTGACCGGTCAACACTGTAGAGCCGGGAACAACTAGGGCTGCGGCTGGCCCAGTCCCTCGAGCGACGGCCCGCAAAGCCTCCTGGTCGCGCGCCGATGCAAATTGCAAGGGCGTGCCACCTGACCTATACCTGGTCGGGAAGGTGTGGATGATGCCTCGCTTAGTTTCCTGCAGGGCACACACGTACACGTTAAATACGAGCCTCGATCGGCTCTCAGGTTGTCCTGTGAATCGGCACATGGAGCCGATCCACCCATGATTCGTCCAAGGTGGCCGAATATATGGTGGTCCTGCTTGATCAATATAAAGCGTATGAGATCCACGACGATCTGGGGTTTTCACCGCATAATCGGATCATCCTACTCACGATTGGGCCTCGCGCGCACGGTGATCATAAGCCAGCCCTAGACAAGGCCTAAAAACCAACACTAGGTTGATCCTCGGAACGTCCTGTCTAGGGGCAGCAAACTACACCCGCATGCCGCTGGATCCTCCAACCCTTTGTAAGGCCTAACTATTGCAGATATTAAACTAATCCTTGATGAATCAAGGAGCGATCGTAACGGATCAGATCTACTAAACGATGATCAAGCGGGGTGCCGTCCTGCACCCATGATGAGGTACAAGGACGGCTAGATGCGCAAGGGTTGCACTACGAAAGCATATGATACTAAGAACAATGCTAACCCTAACACATCTATGATAACTACGTTGCTCGCCATCAAAAGGCTTCAGCACGAGCAACGCATGAACAACTAGGCAGGCTCGTGCTGCCTAGATCGCGAGATGCGATCTAGGCAGCATGGTGCTTACCGGAGGAACCCTCGAGACGAAGGAGTTGGCGATGCGCGAGATTGGTTTGTGTTGAACGTTGGTTGTTGTTTATTCCATAAACCCTAGATACATATTTATAGTCCAGGGGACCTTCTAACGTGGGCGTGCACTGTGCTGAGACAAACTCTAATCTCTACGTGACCTACTATATAAAGATACACGGGCTAACAAGCCCAAACTTGATAAACAAGGCCGATTCACGTATTTCTTCCACGTACAATCTTCACGTCCATCTTGATCGCGGCCCACCTCTGACTTGGTCACATTCTGGTGATAACACATGCCCCCCTGGTTTTGGAAATGACATTTCCAAAATCATTACGCCTTTCCTTCGTCGGGTCATGTCGTGGCGGAGAACCGTCGCAGAGTCCTTCATCATGATAACTTGCCTTCTCAACTTCTCTGTACGATTGTCCTGGCACCTCCTCCTCGGAAACTGCTGTGGCATTGAATTTTTACTATGCTCCCTTTTATTTAACCGCAGCAAACAGTCTTCTTCCTTATCCCCTTCGCACTAGCCTTCAAAAAACCCTCCTCTGCCACCATGCCTTCGTCCTCCTCTTCGTCCTCCTCATCGGGTTTCTCCTATGTGTCCATCCGAGAGTCGACGCCCTCGTGGGGCACGCAGGCGGCGTACGATATCCTCGCCCCCACGAAGTGGGACAAAGAGGATCATGACTCCCTCGTCTGGTACGAGGATGACAAATCCTTGACCGACGGGGAGAGCGACCTCCGCCTCCTCGCCGTTGGGGAAGCGGAGGAGGAGAGTGACGACGCCAGCTTCTCCTGTGACTTCACCTCTTCCGGGGAGGAAGGGGAGCAGGGAGAAGAGGAGGAGGACGACGACGAGAGCTCCTCCGACGAGCCGCCGGCCAAGCGGTTCTGCCCTTGGCCGGGCAACCTTAGCGACCGGACGCGAGGACGAGCGAAGAAGAGAAGAGACGAGGGCCAGACGGCGGCCATTGGGAGCGACGACGGCCCGGGAGGCGCCAATAGTGACGACGGGGCGACGTTGGTCCATAGAGGACCTTTAGAATAGGGCCAGTAGTAGACGGGGCAATGGATCCCCTGGTACTCCCTTTTGAGAGCAATTAGCTCTTTATGTAAGAAATCCTATCGAATCAATGGAGAACTTTTCCCCAATTCCAATTTTGCCGATTCCTTTGAGTTTAATTGAGCCGATTCCCTCTTCTACTGACTTTGCCGATTCGTCCCCTTTGCCAATGCGCAATGAGCCGATAGCACCGCATCGGTCCTTTGAAATTCGCCCTTTCCTTCTTCAACTGATGATCTTCTAAATCTGGTCAGATAATGCAGGATTCTCAGGAAAACCTTTGAACCTTCCCAACCAAACTCGATAATCCTCTTGAGCACTCATCCTTTGTGAAGAAAGTTGCAAAGAAGGATCAGCCGATGGCATCCCAATCGGTTCTCTAAACAGAGCAAACAAAATATCCACCAGGCCTGCTGCCCCTCGAGCCTTTGCCAAGGCAAAAACAGAAACGAGGACGCGTAACTTAGCTGAATTAGCCTGGGCTTGATCATGCAGAGCCAACCGATTTGCACATAAATCGGCTTCCTAAAGCAGAGAGCTTTCAAGGCGAGCTGCCCCCCGAGTCTCAGTCCGCTCTTAGCGCCGTCGATCGGTTCCTCTTGAGTCGATGGCTGCGCATCGGCTACTTCTCAATTCAAGTCGATGCCCTTGCATCGGCTGTAAAATTAAAAATTTTAGGCCGATTTGTGTATCGGCCCCCATGCTTAGTATTATCCATCTAGGTGCCCCCGAGCCGATTCTGTCAAGAGAATTGATGGTATCGGCTCGTCTGGTAGTCCCTGTTGGGTCAAACGTTGATCCCAGGCAAAATGGATGGTGAGGATAA
The DNA here is from genome assembly GCA_030979885.1 of Lolium multiflorum. Classification (NCBI taxonomy): domain Eukaryota; kingdom Viridiplantae; phylum Streptophyta; class Magnoliopsida; order Poales; family Poaceae; genus Lolium; species Lolium multiflorum. The sequence goes on from CM061751.1 coordinate 100,578,412, forward strand.
TTTTGGCCGATCGCAGAAATCGGCCTCCACGTTGTTTGCTCGGTGAAGGCTTAGTAATACCCCTTCAACCATTCCGGAGGGCCGATCGCAAGGATCAGCCTCGCCACGTTGCTTATTGACGTAATCTTGCTACTCGCCCAGGCCGGTAGACAAAACCAGCCCAATCTCTGACTTTAGCACGTTGGTGCGCCTGCTGTCGTCTACCTCGAGTGCGCCGTGTAATTGTGGAGCTCTACACTTCGCCGGACGAACGAGCACCATGTTTGTGCCAGCCGATGTTTCATCATCGGCTTTCCTTTGCTTGGGGCGCCACTCTTTTCTTTGCGGCAGTCCCTCTTCATCCAGGGTCCGCTGGACTTTCGCAGCCAAATCAGGTCGTGCCTTCCTCAGCGTATGCAAATATAACCTTTCGGCCTCCTCCAGGACCGCGCAATCGCTGAACCCTGCGTTTTCGTGAATGGCTGAGACCATCAGGGCACCATCTTGGACGGTGACACCTATCTTCTTCGTCTTCCCCTCGTCTTCCGAATCCTCGAGATCTTCCAACCGAGGGATCTCAGCACGTCTGTTTTGTGGTGGGAGAGGGCCTAGGCGCTCGAATACGGACACGTTGGCTGCCTCCTTCTTTCGGTTGCATTGGCGAGTTGCCGATCGTTGGTAATCGGCTCATTCCCGAATCCCGTTGTCCGAAGAAGGGGCAGTCCCAATGCCTGTCCGTGTCGTCTGCTCTGGCGTGGCGCTCCCGCCGCTCATCGTGACTAAGCCGATGATGTCTTCTGTCGTTTTGGCCGACGGCCTCTTTCATCATCGTCGCCGTGTCGCCGGCGTTGATCATACCGACTCACGTACTTATTGAGGAGGTGAGAGGGTCGTTGATATCTTATGTTCTTAACTTCCCCTCTGTGACGTAGCGCTTGCCATCTTGACGGAGCCGATCGCATGGAGCGGCCCCCTCTGTGTCCTTGCTCGAGAGCAGCTGTCCTCATCCCCGTCCTTCTCGGAGCGGTGTCCAAGCTCTACCATGCGATGTTGGCTGAGAAATCAGGCTGGCACCCTCCGAGGTGGGCGAACTCCACCATGTTGACGGCGGGAAGGGGTGTGTGTCGACCTTCATGGCATACTGGTTAAAAATTAGGCGTCCATTTTCTATTGCCATCTGGATCTGCTGACGCCACCCTGCAGTCGTTAGTGGTGTGGGTGAACGTGTTATGCCACTTGCGTATGGCTTTCCGTTCAGCTCTTGCACCGTGGGAACTTTGTGGCCTTCGGGAACCTTTATATGCTTCTCCGCGAGTAAGAGATCGAAAATCTGCTCGGTTTTCGTCACGTCGAAGTCGAATCCTCTTGGAGGTCTGGCGGCTTCACCCATTTGCAGGTTGCGGGCCTGCAGCTCGAGTCCATTCAGCTACCGCGACCTCTTGTTCCCCGTAGCGACTTCATCTTCGCCTGCGTCCACCATGGTAACCACGCTTGAACTTGTCGATAGACATCGGGTGACGTTGTTCGTACGCTGCAGCTTCGCACCATGTGCGCTAATGACGGGTAGTCCGCTTGGGAGGCCACGTCCTTGATCGATGATGATAGACCCACCACCGCCAACTCGATGCTTCTTTTTCGCTTACGTGAACCGAATAGCATCGGTTCCTAACGGTCTGAAGCGCTGGATGTATTCGCCACTGTTTCCCCGCGCTTCGTCGTACTTGTGCTAGATCGGCAATGCCGCCTCGGAAGCCTCGAGTGATATTGCTCATGGAACCGTTCTTCCACTGCTTCCAAGTCCGGACTGAGTTCGGTGGCAGCGACGTGTACCAACAAAGCCGATCCGTGAGGGACGTGAGAAGTACCTCACGCGCAGCTCGTCGACGCTGAGATCATGCCCACTGCGCCAAATATCGGCTCACATGCTCGATGGAGCTGGAACCATCTGATCCGCTGAACTTTGTGAAGTCCGGAGCCGATATTTGGGTGGTAGTGGGATCAATTCGTACTCGTTGGGGTACGGCTTGGTATAGCCGATCGCCTTCCTCTTCGGCATCATGCCGAACTGATCTTTAGAATCGTACAAATCTGATCCGCGGTGATGGTGAAGGCCGAACCTTGAAGGTTCGCCGGGGTGGTGTACTTAACCAGCCATGCTTGCTTTTGGTTGAGCCAACTGCAGGAGCTGGGCTCGGGAGTTTTGTCGGGGTGGCGTATTTAGCTAGCCACGTTTGCTTCTCGGGTCTGCCTCCGACGTTCCTCCTGTTGCCCCGAAGTCCCGCTATAGCAACCTGGTTCGAGGGTGCCCAGTGCTGCGTGGCACGTATGCGCATGCGTATCCGTGCGGGATCTCCTTGGGCGCGTCATGTAGGAATTGGTAGTCACCGGGATCACCACCAATCTTGTAGACGACGTAGGCCGATGAGTTCGGCGCTTCGGGTCCAGCGCGCGGCGGCGGTGGGACGGGACTGAGTGGTACCGCTCCTTGGTGCGTCCCTAGGGCTGGTCACGACGGAGAGTACGATGGCTCATGACCTCTGGATCACGCGCGCGACGCGCTCCAACGTATTCACCAGGCTCTCGAATGGCGGTGCGGCGAATGAGCCACCATGAAGTTTATTTCCTGACGCAGCGACCTGGTGCGTTCCTCGACGGGGTGGACAGGTCCACCCCATCAAGCGCCTTGGTGAGAACCCCTTCCATCTGATGCCATGGGAACGGGTCCTGTGGAAAGAGCCGATGAGGTCGGCTTCGAGGAAGGCTTTGATCTCGTCATACTTCTTCTTGAGCTCGCCATTGAGCTCCTCATAGGTAACAGGAGTTTCTTCAGCCATCTCTGATGTAGATGGCGAGGTGGTTGTTGTTGAAGATCGTCCACGGCGTGCGAATGTGTTGACGTCGAAACCCAGCGGCAGGACCGGTCAACACACCAGAGCCGGAACAACTAGGGCTGCGGCCGATCCCTCGAGCGACGGCCCGCAAAGCCTCCTGGTCGCGCCGATGCAAATTGCAGGCGTGCCACGACCTATATACGGTCGGAAGGTGTGGATGATGCCTCGCTTAGTTTCTGGAGGGCACACACGTACACGTTAAATACGAGCCTCGATCGGCTCTCAGTTGTCTGTGAATCGGCTCATGGAGCCGATCCACCCATGATTCGTCCAAGGTGGCCGAATATGGTGGTCTGCTTGATCAATATAAAGCGTATGAGATCCACGACGATCCGGGTTTTCACCGCATAATCGGATCATCCTACTCACGATTGGGCCTCGCGCTCACGCACGGTGATCATAAGCCAGCCCTAGACAAGGCCTAAAAACCAACACTAGGTTGATCCTCGGAACGTCTGTCTAGGGGCAGCAAACTACACCCTGCATGCCGCTGGATCCTCCAACCCTTTGTAAGGCCTAACTATTGCAGATATTAAACTAATCCTTGATGAATCAAGGAGCGATCGTAACGGATCAGATCTACTAAACGATGATCAAGCGGGGTGCCGTCCCTGCACCCATGATGAGGTAGGACGGCTAGATGCGCAAGGGTTGCACTACGAAAGCATATGATACTAAGAACAATGCTAACCCTAACACATCTATGATAACTACGTTGCTCGCCATCAAAAAGGCTTCCACGAGCAACGCATGAACAACTAGGCAGGCTCGTGCTGCCTAGATCGCGAGATGCGATCTAGCAGCATGGTGCTCCGGAGGAACCCTCGAGACGAAGGAGTTGGCGATGCGCCGAGATTGGTTTGTGTTGAACGTTGGTTGTTGTTTATTCCATAAACCCTAGATACATATTTATAGTCCAGGGGACCTTCTAACGTGGGCGTGCACTAAACCGTGCACGAGACAAACTCTAATCTCTACGTGACCTACTATATAAAGATACACGGGCTAACAAGCCCAAACTTGATAAACAAGGCCGATTCACGTATTTCTTCCACGTACAATCTTCACGTCCATCTTGATCGCGGCCCACGTCTGACTTGGTCACATTCTGGTGATAACAGGCGCGTGAAGCTTTCTCTTATGGTACTCCTGCATCACCTTAGCCCAGTACACCTTGCCCTTAATACATTCATGGCTGGTCGTCAGCCACGCGTCGCACAAACACTTGTCCTCGTCGTCGTTAAATCCTTGTATCCTGTGGCTCCCCCTTCTTCTTGCTAGCATCGTCCGTGGCGAGGACAAACCTCCATTGGAGCTATGGTCGTGGCTATGGGGGAGTCTGGGACGGCGGCGGGTGCGAGGGTTCCCTCGGAATCCATGGTGGTGGCTACGGCGGCGAGGACGTCCATCACTTTTGGACTGCTGGCGCCGGTCTACTTTGTTTTTTCGCGCGGGGAATGGCTACCGGCGGAAATGTTATCGGCCTTCCTACCACTGACGCACGGGTCCTACGTAAGTTTCGGTGGACACTCGGCGCGATCGCGCAGCGTCCGCCGAGACGCAAACCTGGCTCATGCGCCAAGTTTGCGTTGCCGCCAACAGCCCGGTCACTTTGCGTCGCCCCGCTGGAGCAGGGTGCAGACGCATTTTCGATCTCCGCGGATGCAAAGGGTCGCGTCGCCCCGTTGGAGATGCCCTAAGAAGATTTTGGCATTAAAATTGAAATGTTTTCAGCCCGTTTGGAAAAAGAAAAAGTACACAACGCTATCTCTTTCCAGTACGACCACTTTTTTTTTTTATACTAATGACCAGCACAGCAAGAACTCAAGGGTGGACTAACAGCCAAAAAGTCAACCTCAATCCCCCCCCCCCAAAATCCGCTCGGCTCCCATCGCAGCCTGTGCGCGATGGCCGTCGCCTCCATCGCCGTCCGCTCGGCCGTCGGTGCCGCCCTGTCGGCGGTGATAGCCGCCCGCGCTGTCCGGCGCCGCTCGCTGGACGTCTCGGGCGGCGTCGCCGGGTTCGCCGTGATGGCTATCCACCTTGCCTGCGGTTACAGGTACGGAGCGCTGCTGCTGGCCTTCTTCTTCACCTCCTCCAAGGTGACCAAGATCGGCGAGGACCGCAAGCGGCGCGTCGAGGAGGACTTCAAGGAGGGCGGCCAGCGCAACTGGTAATGGGCATCTGCATCCTCCTGATTGGCTTTGTTTCCCAGCTGAGTTATTCTCACAATCTCACTTTGGATAACAATCTACCGATTCCTTGCTTTTGCGCACATATCTTTGCTTTCACATGTTAAATGGAGTAGTCTGTTAATGAATCATGAAGATAGAAGAATCAGGTATTTAGCATTGATATGGCTCTGTGCATAGATGTTAGAGTCAGACATTCCATGTTTTTGTGTCTGCAAACCTACTAATTTAGCTCACAGTGGTCTGTTAGCAAACTGCAGAGTGTTGCTATGCTGAAATAAGTAACGATCTGTCTGAAATTTTGACACAACTTTTGTATTTTAGTTCATAAACTCTTTCTCCTACTCAACTATGAGGTTAGTTGTCCCATCTTTTCTTTGGAAATCACATCACTGAAGTGTGTGCTGTTGTTAAATGGACAATCATTCAGAGACAATTTGAAGTAACCAAAGTAGTGGAAGAACTATGAGATGTCATGTGTTGCTTATTTGGTATTATTTCTTAGCTCTAATTCCATAGCTTCCAATAAACTAAGTATATTGATGATGCTACTTAGGAATGTCCTTTCTGTGGTCGATGTTATGTCAAACTCGTAGACTTGTCAATTTTTTTCTTTCTGTCAATCAGTGCGCCCGATAGATTTTGCATTTACCCGCAATTCTTTTGTTTCAGCAGAATAGTTGACTTCCCATTTTACGTATTTAGTTATAGAGAAATATGTTCCCACCTCCCATGGCTATGGTGCCCCTAGTTCTGAACTTGGATTGTGCTTCGGGATTGACATCTTTTCAAGGTTTGTATGCTACGTTAACACTGCGGGTTGGCCCCGATCTTCACTTACTGAACGTCAACTAGCAAGTAGGTAAGAGAAAACACCTAAGTACAAACAACAAACATGCAAGCTTTTGGATCGAAAAGAACTCATTGGGAGTATACTCACAATGAAAACGTTTCCCACTAGACCGGTTCGCCGATCCAATACAATTTAAGAGGAAATAATAGACAAGGTTTGGTGGCCTGGTTCCTGACAAAGCTGAATCCAGATCTTCGTTGGCAAACCCCTACGTTTGGTGGCGCCAGGAGATGGCGTTTGAGAAGCTTACTGATAGTGCCAGACCAATCTTGCTGTAGCCTCCTGTAGTCTCTCTTCTCGGTGCCATCTTCCTCTATTGGGGTGTTGCTTTCCTTTTCTATTCTGTTTGAACCTGCCTGCTGGGCTCATGGACCTGTAATGACTTCGTTTTGGTTGCATTGTAATGTAACTAGGGGGCTTTGGCCCCTCTTCTTCTAAAATAAATAAATAAATAGACAAGGTAAGGTCTTGAGCTCCGCAAAGAGATGTAGGATCTTAGGGCATCTCCAACGGGCGACGCAAACAGACGCGTCTGTTTGCGACCGCGCGGTCGAAAAATGTGTCTGCACCCGGCCTAGCGGCTCGACGTATAGTGACCGGGCTGTCCGCGGAGACGCAAACGCGGCCCAAATACGCGCATGGATGCGTCTGGGCGGACGCTGCGCGGTCGCGCCGCGTGACTGCTCGCGTTTGGGCAGACGTTGCGTCGGGCCCGCCTGGCAGCGACCTATGTCTATGCGTCTCCTCAAGCGCGCCAGTATTGGCGACGAGGCGCCGGTTCGGCAGTCTGCTCCACATTAATGGCGATGCCTCGCCTGCCGAGCGGCCGCCGCCCACCTTTGCCAACGAACTTAATGGCGATGCCACGCGTGCCGCGCCCCTCGGCTCGGCTGCGTCATCTCATCTCCTCCACACAAACCCTAGGCGCCGCACAACCTCCACCGTAGCGCTGGCGGCACACCATCGGCGTCCCAAAGGCCTAACAGTTACATGGCCTGAACCCTAGTCTAGAACAACCATAGCCATCAACGATGCAACATCCGCGGTGCCGAGGGCAGCCTACCGTTGACCTACCATAATCAATCCAAGGCGGTCCTGCCAGTGGCGTTCAACGGTGCATCAACAAGATTGATGACGTCTGAGCTAAGCAGGGTGAGAGAGATGACAAGGGAGATGTTGGAACAAAGGATGAGATGGCATAAGGAGAGGCGCGGGGAGGGGGTTCTAGGGTTTGCTTGTTTGGGGTCGCCTCGTGAGCCTGAGTTCCATTTCATCCTATCATGCCCTTATAGGAGAGGGGTTTCTAGGGTTTGCTTGTTTGAGGTCGCCTTGTGAGCCGCGAGTCCCGTTTCGTCCTACCATGCCCTTATAGTACACTCTCCATGATCTCGTCGAAGGGTTTGGACTTGCTCCTGCCAAAAGAGTGCATATTCTTCGAACTCGAAGGAGGCCATGGCAATCTTCTTGTCCTCAAGGTAGTTGTGCACTCTAAAGACCTTGTCGACTTTGAATGCCCATGAAAGGTAGTCTTGTGGGTCGATGTTGCCGGAGAATTTCGGCATTATGAACTTGAGCTTCCTTAATTTCCCTTCTTGATGGGGACATAGAGTGTGTTAAACTGTATAAGTGGATTGCTTAGCTCTTTCCATCAGATCGGTCTTTTGGAATAGTTGGCTAGTGCATGATATCGTTCAAGTCCTCGTTTTCACAATTTATTCTATAAATTGCTGTTATCCCCCTCCTGTCTACATATTGGCCTCTAGAGCCATACACCTCTGGTTTAACAGTGCTCATGTCGACGTGGGCGATAACTCCCATCGCTCTGTGGTTGGCGATGGCCTTGACGTAGGTTTCTTGCCTCACCTTCTTTATCTCCATCTCCGAGTCGCCTTTTGGAAACCTCCTTTGTTGAGCTCGAGGGTGCAGGGGCCTTCAAAGTTCCTTGCCGCACCTTGGGGTTGCTTGTGTTTGTGGGGCCTTGGTGAGTGACTCCAAGGCTCCTTCAACCTTCGGTAGAACCATCCCCACAGCTTGAGCTTGATGTAGCTTCTCGGTTGTGGGGGAGATCGGTGATAGTGGCTCCAGGCTCGTATTACTGTTCAACCATGTCTTAGTAAGCTCTTCCGTCCTTCCTTCAAATCTTTCATAGCTGTCGTGCATAGTACGTTGGAGACCCAAGTGTTGCTCTCTCGTCACATGTTTTCCACCGTTGGCTCCACTCCCCCTAGGCATGATGAAAGCACAAGTGCCAAGATATGTTTGAGGAATCGAGATGAACTCATCCAAGTTATCTTACACTTTCGGATTGAACTGATCAATAAACCGCCTCTTAGAAGCCGGTCTTGAGAGTAACTTGCAAGAATTCCAGTTCTAAGGTACTCGCAAACTCCAAGGCTTATGAAGAGCTTGGTAAGCTTAGAGCACAACTAAAAGATTCAATAGCTTCACAAGGCATTGCAATGTTATGTGGAGCTACATATTGAGTATTCTAGTGCTAACAACAACTAAGTGTTGATATCATTCGACAAAAAGTAGTATAATGCAACCTTGCATTGTTGTAGAATGACTTATAAGAACCTAGCAACTAAGTAAGTATAATCTGGCAACCAAGCACTTTATAGTTTGGTAAGCAAGTGATGACAAATTGGCAATTGCCAACGGAATTTTTTTCGTCGAAGCATGTCAACATGAGATCTAGTTTAGATCTCTTTGCGACTAAGCTAACGGTGAAAACAAAACAAACGAAACGCCGATCGGACTAATGGTTGAAGAGATAAAACGTTTTAGAAGTTGAAAATGAATGCTGATGTCATGTCATGACTACACACTTAGTGTTTTTTCATTGCATGCATGTAGTAGGGTCCTCCAAAGATTTAGCTGTCAACAAGTTCAGTAAGAGCCTGTGTGGAACACATGAATTTCACAGGATGGAATTCATATCTCATTGGCCTAATGAAACTAAACGCCCAAGATGCCGTCGTGTAAATGTTTATGCTCAGAATCACTCTTAAACCTATGTCAGCATTTTGCACTACGCCAATAGAAGCACAAGTGCAGTCCTACAAAAGTACGGAAACATATATTAGACGATGATTCTCTAAAAATGTTGACTTTTATTGATTGGATGAATCGGCAATCTTCTTTTTGAGAATCAGTACTTGATACAAAACATTAACTTACTGTCGGCATCAATTTGTCACATAATAGTAAGCAGACGTTGATGAATCTTGTGAAATTTTCTACTATTTTGTAATTTGCCTTTCTCTTCTGTAAAATAGATGACAATTGTGTATGATATTCACAAAATAGCTGATGATTTGACAACTTGATATTGCTCCCACATCTTATTATTCCGTTTATTCTTGAAGGATGCAAGTTCTAGCAAATAGTGCAATAGCGACTGTATTGGTCATCGTATTGGCGATAACGACTGGGGGACAAGATCAATGCTTGGATTCGAATGATTCAAAGTTTATAACTGGTATAATAGGTTCTATTATTGGCCACTATTGCTGCTGCAATGGAGACACTTGGTCATCAGAAATTGGTGTGCTTAGTGATGAACAACCACGGCTTATCACTACACTGAAGGTATGTGTCCCTTTCATGGTTGAGGTGTAATTCTAGTTTTTTCTATCTTCTTGAGACAGTCAGAAGGGTGGTGGGGGTTTGTTTCGCCACCTGAACTCAGTTGAGGATATTATCTCATGTAGTTTACTGGAATAAACTACCTAGAAATTGAAATCTAGGAAGCAGAAAAGTTTCTTCCATCTCTCAGCCGATATTTTGTGTGTAAGTTTGGCTAGCCCAATAGACCTGACTACCTTCAGCATACCATCTTAATTGTTCTTTGTCAAACCACCATGCATTTGTTCAGATCAATTTAACTTTACAAACACAACACCTTTGGGTTTCCATGAAACAATATGTTCGTGACCAAATTGTTTTGGGCATCAAACTAAGAAACAAGAAACATAATCGATTTGACCAAAGCACATGTGTGTAGGGATTTTTTTTGTTATTCATGCAACTGTTGGAGCCCACTATAAATTATCTCCGGCAAGCTTGAAATATGAGTAACATTGTGAATTGCCATAGAGATGCTTGTAGATCTAATCATAATAATTATTATTATGCGAGCATGTTCTAGATATAGAATAAAAATTGATGTAAGAAAACTACACACATCAGTAACCCGATCATAGCCAAGTCAGTCGCAATGCGGTGACATAAGCTGAATCTAAAACATGACCACTAGGCAAATGTTGATGTGGACGTCTAGTTAAGGAAGTCCCCACACTATTATGCATATGCTGCACTTAGGCAGTCCCAATGCATTGAATCTTAATCCTATCTATCTAGATTGGCCTTTTCTTTTCTAAATATGCTTAACCAGGCTTGATATGAGTCAGACTAGCCCAAACATTGGAATCTCTTGGTAGCACGTTGAGAAATTCAGGCTCATTGTCTTGAGTAAAACTGGTGGTTGAGCAATTGACATTGAGAATGGCTGCAATTTATTTCTCATCTTGGACTATCATGTTATGAAGAACCATGCGAGACCACATGATTGTCTTGAGATTGCTTCGGTCAACTAGACTCATCGTTGACCCACAATATGAAACCGAACTTGCAATACAAAAAATGCCCACACAATGTCTTTCCTTGTCCATTCTCGGTATTATATTCCATCTGCACTTGAGGAGCTTCCCCTCTGTACTGCTGAGCAAACGCTAATTTATTAACCACATTGATATCGTTGTTCAATGTTCAATCCGTCAAAACCAAAGAAGGTATGGCGTATCCGAAGATCTTGTTAAGTTACTGATTCTAGAATCATTTTAGAAACATCTTGCCGTTAGTAAATTGCTCCTTCCATGATGATCTCATACCCGCTAGATCCCGAAATATTTGCTGTTCCATTTTTTTGGCTCATTTAAATATTTCCAGTGACATTTTAAGTTACTCTTTTGTTTATTTTTATGCGGGAGCTAACAATTCATTGTATCATGTATAAGCCTGTCAGGAAAGGTACAAATGGTGGAGTGACCTTACAAGGACTTCTTGCAGCCACAGCAGGTGGTCTAACCATTGGTCTGACTTTTGTTGCTGTTGGACTTATGACAGCTGAATGCTCTTTTAAGACGGGGCTTCGACAGCTCCTAGCTATACCTATCTCTGCTGCTGCTGGTTTGCTTGGGAGTCTAATTGATTCGTTGCTGGGTGCTACACTTCAGTTCAGCGGATACTGCAGCGTTCGGAAGAAGGTAAAATTTTCCGTGACATTTAGGTTGGAATCATGCTTTCAATATGTACGAGCCATTATCCATCGTTTAAGTAAGATTGCATCTCAAGAAATCATTAAGACAGTTGTGAAAAAAAAATCATTAAGACATACTGCTGGTCAGTTTGTGGGACTTGCGTATATCTTTTTAGCACACTTGTACATTCAGCCGGTGATGTTAAAACATATATGTTAATGTTAGTTAAATGTTAAATTGGTGCTAGTGACCAAATTGGTCCCTCAAGTTCATTAGATGGGCCTTGTTGGTCCTTCACATTTCAAACGGGTCAAATAAGTCCCTCAAATTTGCACTTTGTAACACCTTTTGGAATGCGTGTCACGCCACAAGCCTTCTTGAGTCAGCAAACATTGTCCCCACTTTGACTAGGCTCTGAAGAAAAGACTAAAGTGACCATAATTAGTTCGCTAGATCAACCCATTTCGTGAGAAATAGACAGATGTGCTAGTTGAACCAAAACAACCAATCCCACAAAGAAAGACACCATGGTGAGATCATGAGCTCTCTAGTGACAGGATTACCTTGGTGCAGTGTATGGGTCAAAACCTAGGTCACCATTGCTGAAGTATAAGTGCAGTGCTCACCTTTCTCTATCAGCTTGAGCTTTTGGGTGAACTGGCTGGTGCACGCAATTTTACATGGTATCAGAGCTACGAGCTCTTGAGTAAATCCGGTTGGTACAATTTAAAATAAAAAAATGGCAGTCCACTTTCAGTCCAGGCTTAGATTGAGGGAGCCACATGTAAGGGCGAGTGTTGAAATGTTAGTGCGTTGCCCGCGTTTCTTCCTACTTGCATAATGTGTAGTGACTGATAATTGGCGTGAATGCAGTTGAGTTGGAAAAGCTTATTAGCCCAAAGAAAAACTGATGCAACTAATATAGAAACAGGTCATGAGAATTGAATCATAGTGATATTTGGGGCACAAATTCAGATGATCTTTTGGATGAGAAAGAAACATAAAAGATAGGTCTAATGAAGAACATTTTATTGGTACAACTAGGCTTCTCTCTTGGGGTACATTATACCCCACCGAATAGACTTGTTTGCATCTAAAGACAACTACCCGTTTATCCTAAAATGCGGCAGCTGAGGTCAAACTTGTCTGAGTAGGTGGCTTGACCCCGCAAGTCCACCGTTGGAGTTTTTTTTTTCTTGGCTGAAAAAGGCAGGAGCTCTGGCATGCATTACATGAGAAAAAAGGTTTATTTACAACTCTAGAAGGACAAAGCAAGGGACAAAGACCAAGAAAAGCTAAGATAGCCACCAAAAGAAAGGTGCAAGCTTGGACGTAGCTGGTGGGCAAATAGCTGCTCCTCGTAGGTCCATCACCTCTTCCTGCTGCTGACTCGTTTCTGTTGTCGAGTAGTAACCAGGAATTTAATCCTACACTGGGCTTGCCCTGATAGATCCCAATTTTATTTATTTATTTTGAGGCACCCTGGCATGGGAATTTAATTCTACATTGGGCTGCTTTGATAGATCGAATGCTCCTCCCCTGTCACTTGGCGTCACACCGCTTCCAATCCTCTTGGTGGGTGTGCCTTGGACTTTATGATGTTTTGCGTCATGGAACTGAGCACACCGCCTCGAATACATTGCAGCTTCAGATCAAATCACTGCATCGAAGCCATAATTAGCAGCGTCGATGCCTCGATGACTCTCGGGTCTTACTGACTTCTGGGCATTGTTGGGCTCACGTGCTATGTTAGATGCATCCCGGTCTCTTGCTGTTCGCAAAGGAGGCAACTTTGACCATGCATCCAAGCTAGGATGGCAGGGTGGTCCGTAGGAAGGATCTTGTTTTGCACCAAAAGTCAAGGAGAATTTACTTCTTGTTTTTATGAAAGCCTTTGAATTCATCCATGTAAATGGGGGCCTGCAATTGAACTGCAACTGGAGCAAACAAGGACACACATGCTGCGCAGAGGATTCTTGTCTTGTACCAGTCGAGCTATCCCTCAGAAGAACCTACATACGTTAGGGACTTCCTTTATTCTTGATTCTGGCAAACGGATCTGATGCTCTATTAGTAAGAGACAAGCAGCATGGTTGTTTCACTTGGACCTTGCAGTCTGCAAGTTCGTGAGTGTAATTTGTCCTTTCCAGTGCTATTTGGTAGAACATAAATGTGATGGAGATTGTGTGATGTGTCTACCTGTCTACATGCTTATGTGGCATGCCATGTCTTCTAGGGAATGTTTGTTGGCCCAAACTGTAAATGTTAGGTCAACCGGGGGACCAATCTGCTACATACGGCAATATAAGATTCCCAATGGAGAACAGATCGTCACTCTGGTGGCTTGAGGTGCCAGAGCGCACCCAGCCCGCCCTGGTTCGAATCCTCTATTCGCGCTCACGGAGTTTTTCTTCTATAAAAAAATGTTAACAGGTGCTAGTGCCTGGGTTGGTCTCATTTCTCTTTTTTTAAAGATTCCCAATGGTATGTGCCTCAAAATTATCTTATCCATATTGGCTATTCTGGTGTGATGATTTTATATTCTACTTTCAAGATATACACACATGCAGTAATCGTGGTTCTCCATTTTCGAAGCTTGCACAGTTTATGATGTTGAACCAGATATGATCCATGAATTTTATGTTCACGACATTCAATGGTTTGCCTGTCCTCTTCATGTAGGTGGTCAGTAAACGGGGACCTACTGTCACCAAGATTTCTGGAATGACTATCCTGGATAATGATGCTGTTAATGCAGTGTCAGTGCTACTGACAGCTGTGATTACAGCTTATGCGTGCATTTTCTTCTTCTAGAGGCAAAGGTTTAGTTGGCTTTTCACTTGTTACTAATGCTCAATGCCATTTGGGATGCAAAGATTACAAGGGATGTAAGACACATGATGTTTACCCTGTAGCAAGATGTATAATGAAGTGTTGGACTTCGCTGAGCAAAGTTTGACGAGCTTGATGACGTTTGCTCCAGGCTGCTTGTTTGGTTGCACAAAAGTGCAGGCTGGAAATTGTCAAAGTAGTTTAAGCAAGTCCAGCCACGTCGCCATGTGAAATTGCAATTATGGCAATATGAAACCTATTTGCTCCTGAGGAAAGTATATCATGTGGATTATGGCTACTGTAGTATTTAGTTCACCTTCTTTGGATGACAATGTAGCAATTACCCTTTGTGCCATCAGAACAGGGTTATACAAAGTAAAGTTGACCGCAATTTTGAAGGTACATGACATAAGCTTGCTTAAAGAAAGGGCTGCACAAGGGTGATCTACCCTTACTGTTGTACTATATTCATTTATGCGTTTGTCTTTATGTTCCATAAAGTTTTGCTGCCCTTGCATTTTTGGGAGGGCTACCATAAATTTTGCTTCCTCTCTTCTCTTCAGATTTCTTGAAACTTTAAACTATTGTTTTCATGTTTTGAAAAAAAAGGCTCCATGGAGCTCGGGCTCCATTTGGGGTTTCCGCTATCTCTCGACACATCCTTTCTGAATTTGACTCAACTCTGGCAACTACATTTTCCACTTTCCAACTGCATAGGAAAGGGAAAAGATTGCTTTTTTTCCGGATACCGTTTCGGCTCCTGAGGCGATCAGGTGGCGATTAGGTTTTTCCAGTGAAACGGCGGCGCACGTTGGCTATTCCGGCGGGGCGAAGGGGAGTTTTCTCATCGGTCAGCCTGTACCACCGTTTCTACGGCAGTTCTGCTTCTCCGCTCGGGGTGATAAAGGGGAGACCTTTGCGTCTCTGCCCACCCTTGGTGGCGATCTGATCTGCGCGTGAGGCGGGGCGGGTAGTCATGGCAGGACCTGAAGCACGGGGGAAACACCCTGTGGTGGAGGAGGAATCGCTTGAGGAGCTGGTAGGCCGTATGAAATTGACGGCGGCGGAATCCTCGAAGTTGTTCATCGACGATCGGGCGGATGTGCAGGAGCAACCAATCTGGGCGCTGGCAGGGAAGGTCCTGAAACCAAAGGTTCTCCATATCCAAACGATTGCAGATGCGTTAAGGCCTGCATGGGGTAATCCCAGAGGCCTTGTGTTCCGGGATGGTGGCCCGAACATGTTTGTGGCAGAATTGCCCTCTGAACGGGAGAGGGATAGGATCTGGGAGAGATCGCCATGGACGGTGAACAAGCATGCGGTCGTGCTAGAGAATTTCAAGAGAAGCCAACGTCCATCGGAGTTGCGTTTTGAACGACTGCCTATATGGGTCAGGGTGATGAATCTACCATTCAATCTGAATGATGACTGGGGAAAAATGATTGCAAGTAGGATTGGAGAGTACATTAGTGTGGATACTAGCAACACAAAATTGGTGAGTGGGAAATACTTGCGGGCTAGAGTGTCAATCAACGTTCACGAGCCTCTGCAGCGTTGGATGGCCATTGACTCAACACTGAGGGAAGCTTGTGACTGGTATGAAATAAAGTATGAGAATTTGCCGTACTTTTGCTTCTCCTGTGGAATTCTGGGACATTCTGATCTAGTGTGCCCGGAGCCAGCAGAGAGAGATGAGATGGGGCGACTCCCATATGGGCCGAGTCTGAGAGCGTTGGATGAGAGGAAGAAGAGGGCTGCACCTTTTGCATGGGGCAATGCTCAAGGTAGAGGCAATGCACACACGGAGCCAAATGCCTCTGGTACTCGAAACCAGACCCAACAGGGTGGTAACGTCCCGGAAAAGGAAGCAGCTCCAGCACATCTTGGTGGAGGGCGGGGAGGGGGTCGAGACGGGAACCGGGGAGATGGACGTTTTGCTGATGCTAGAGGAAACTTAAAAGTGTACCGGAGGTTGCCCATGGATGGAACTGAAGGGTCAACGGCGCCGATGGAGACTGAAAACCGGATGGTGGTTTTTGACCCTCAGATCACAGGGGGAAAGAGGGAGGAGAGGCCAGAGAAGGGTGCCCACTCAGCAGCACCTTCTCCTGATGCCAAGAAGAAGAAGGTGGCTGATGTGAACCTAGATGATCCAACCAATAAGGCGCCGGCTGCGGAGCAGCTGGGCCAGTCTCAATGAATTGTGCCAGTTTGAACTGCCGGGGGCTTGGGAACCAGCCGGCAGTCCGAGAGCTTCGCGGTTTGGTGAAGCAACAAGACCCCACCCTTTTATTCGTCATGGAAACAAAGATTACAGGCAAGAGGGCTGAAAATTTAACTAGCACCTTCGGTTTTCGCGGAGGATTTGCTGTGAACAGTGATGGGCTAAGCGGAGGTATTGGACTGTTTTGGTCAGCAGCGGTGACGGTTGATATAAAAGGTTTTAATTCAAACCATATTGATGCCATCGTGACGCACAATGATGCTGGGATTCCTCCCTGGCGCTTTACAGGTTTCTATGGTGAACCACGACGGGAGGATCGCCATCAGAGCTGGACGCTTCTTAGGCGTTTGCATGCACTCCGGAGTTATCCGTGGTTATGTGTGGGAGATTACAATGAAACCCTGCATTCTACAGAGCACTTCAGTGAGTCTGAGAGACCGGAATGGCAGATGAGACCGTTCCGTGAGGTGGTGGATGATTGTGGGCTCCTGGACCTAGGCTACTCGGGTTTGCCGTACACTTGGGATAATAGGCAGGCTGGGAGTGCCAATGTAAAGGCTCGCCTAGATAGAGCTTTGGGAAATTCGAACTTGACACAACTATTTCCAGTGATCAAAGTGCGCCATATAAGTACTGTGGAGTCAGATCATTGTCTTCTTTTGACGGAGTTGCGTCAGCACTCATCGCAACAAAGGCCGGAGAAGAAATTCCGATATGAGAATGTATGGCAGACGCATGCTGACTATGATAAGGTAGTTCAGCAGCTTTGGCAGGAAGGCCGTGCAGGTGATAGTGGGGATGGACTGGCCCAATCACTTGCTGCATTGAAAGGGGGTTTGGCAAAATGGGGGACAGCGACTTTCGGTAATTTTAAACGGAAGCTTGCTGATCTCAGGAAGAGATTGGAGCGTGTTCGAACGCATTCCATTGGCAGAGGACCATCTCATGAAGAAAAGAAAATTATGCAGAAGATTAATGAGGTGTTGGTCCAAGAAGAAATTTGGGTCAAACAACGATCCCGGGTGAACTGGCTCCACGAAGGAGACCGGAACACATCATATTTTCATGCCCAGGTGGCGCAGCGGAGACGGATGAATACTATCTCAACGCTGCAAAGAAGTGATGGTACCTCATGTGAGGAACCTGAAGAGGTAAAGGAAGAAGTACAGGGTTTTTACAAACAGCTTTATACCTCACAGGGTGATCCTGTGATGGATGAACTTTTATCTTTGGTCCAGGAAAAGATTGATGATCACACACGAGAGACACTGGACAAACAATTCACTGAGGAAGAAGTAAAAACAGCCTTGTTCCAGATGCACCCGTCGAAGGCTCCAGGGGTGGACGGGTTGACGGCGGGTTTTTTTCAGCGGCACTGGGAACTAGTGAGAGGGAAGTTGGTTCCAGCAGTGTTGAATCTGTTGAATAATGGTGAATGGATCCATGGCGCAAATGACACAGCCATTGTTTTGATCCCAAAAGTACGGCATCCGCAGTCCATTAGTCAATTTCGACCGATCTCATTATGCACAGTGGTATACAAAATCTGCACCAAGACAGTTGCAAATAGGATGCGGCCTATTTTAGATGAGATTATCAGTGGTGAGCAGAGTGCTTTCGTGCCCGGGCGGTTAATCACAGATAATTCCCTAGTGGCTTTTGAGTGTGTTCATGCGATGAAACGGAATAAGAAAGGGAAGAAGGGACTATGCGCTATCAAGCTAGACATGATGAAAGCATACGACCGCGTGGAGTGGCCCTTTCTCCGGGCTATGCTCCTGAAAATTGGTTTTCCACTAAGGTTGGTGAATCTCGTTCTGCAGTGTATTTCCTCTGTCAGGTTCTCGGTGAAGGTTAACGGTGAGATGCTACCGTTTTTTAACCCAACAAGAGGAATCAGGCAGGGTGATCCGATGTCGCCGTATCTATTTTTGATATGTGCAGAGGGTTTTTCGACACTCTTAAATCGATATTTTGGAGGGGTCATTGACCGAGGTGTTAGGGTGTGCAACAGGGCCCCCTGGATCACACATTTGTTGTTCGCAGATGATAACTTGATCTTTATAAATGCGAATGAAGCAAGTGCAGGCCGGCTGAATGAGATTTTGAGAATCTATAATGAAGCATCGGGGCAGATGGTGAATAGATCAAAAAGCTCAGTTTTCTTCAGTCCGTGTGTGACTGAATCAGTTCGACTAGCTGTGAAAGCGGTACTGGACATTGATGTGGAAGCTTTTAGTGAGAAGTATCTAGGCTTACCAACTGCAGTGGGTAGATTGACAGACGAAGCCTTTAGTTACATTGAAGAAGGAGCAAGGGCTAAGATGAATGGGTATGCCGAAAAGGCACTCTCTTACCCGGCTAAGGAGGTGTTAATCAAATCTGTTATTCAAGCTAAACCTACTTTCAGTATGAGTTGTTTTCTACTCTCAAAGAGCACTTGCAAGAAGTTAGTTTCGCTAATGGCAAAATTCTGGTGGAGTGGGAACCTTGACAAGAGATCCATGCATTGGCTAGCATGGGATCGGATCGCGGTGCCGAAAGGCAAAGGGGGAATGGGTTTCCGAGATATGCAAGCTTTTAATGTTGCACTCTTAGGGAAACAAGGATGGAGACTAATGACCCATCCAAACTCCTTATGTGCCCAGGTTCTGAAGAGCAGATATTACCCCAACTCGGAGTTCATGGATGCTACGGTTCCACGGACGGCCTCGAGAACATGGCGAGCTGTGGTGGCGGGGAGAGCAGCTTTGCAACAAGGCCTGATTAAGAGAATTGGGTCTGGGCACACAGTGTCAATCTGGGAGGACAACTGGTTGCCAGGGGCCCGTTCACTACGGCCGATGGGGCGTCTAGCATCAGCAACCTGTGACATGGTGAGTGAACTGATTGATCAGGGTACTTACCAGTGGCGAGAGGAGAAACTGCGAGAAAATTTTATGGCCCTTGATGTTGACCGGACCATGCAAATACCGTTGAGACATCAGGGGGGGCCAGATTGGATAGCATGGGCACTAGAGAAGTCAGGGCAATATTCAGTCCGATCAGCTTATAGAGCTCTGGTTGAGTCTCGTGTGGAACAAGAAATGGTAGAAGCAGGTGCAGCTTCCTCCTCAGATTCAGAGGAAAGGGAAGTCTGGAAGTTGGTTTTGGAAACTCGATACAGTACCCAAAGTGCAAGTTTTTTGGTGGAGAGTTCTTAAAGGCATTTTGCCTGATTACTCGACTCTCTCCCGGCGGCATGTCAGAGAAGATAGCACTTGTGGGATCTGTAAAAATGCGAGCGAGAATTTGCTTCATGCCTTGACTGAATGTGCACATGCCAAGCTGTTTTGGACAGCTGCGAAGGATATTCTCAAGGTGAAGCTTCCTAGACTCCATCCGGAGACATGGGCTTCTGATATCCTTATCGAGCCCTGGTTCACAGGAAGGGAGCGGGCTATTGTTGTGACAGTGATGTACTCAATCTGGTCATCTCGTAATAATTGGACGCATGGGGGGAAAGGTTATGATCCAGAGACGGCGATCGAGCAGGTCCGTCAGACTATTCTAGACCTCGAATTCCCGAGGAAAGTGAAGGTAGTGCCAGCGCCACGGCCGGCATGCACATGGCACGGACCACCTGAGGGGTATGTGAAGCTGAACCTGGACGGCGCAATTTGCACACAGGAGAGCACTGCTAGGAGTGGTGGAGTAGCTCGCGACGAAACCGGCTTCCGAGGTGCTTGGAGTAAAGTATACCAGGGGATTAGCGACCCTCTTTGCGCGGAGGCTTTGGCCTTCCGAGATGCAGTCTTATTCGCACAAGAAAGAAATTTCCGCTCGGTCATCTTTGAGACGGATTGCTCGGAACTGGTGCGCTATTGGGAAGCAAGGCGAACTGATCGATCGGCGATAGCAACCTTGCTTCAGGATGTTAGTGAACTGGTAGCCTCTTTTCAGTTTTTCTCTTTAGTTTTTACACGTCGCTCAGCTAACACTGTGGCACATTTATGCGCGCGCGCTGCGTGTCTCGGAGGTGTGTCACAGGTATGGATGAGGGTGATTCCAGATTTTTTAGTAGCCAGCATATGTGCTGATTGTACCAGCTCTGTTATAAGTTAATAAAGAGAGGCAGTTCCCCCCCCAAAAAAAAAAAAACTGCCTCGGAACGGAGGGACGGGATGAGGTACGAGGCACACGCCTCGCGATCATGGTGAGCGCGTTGCAACTGAGTACACCCTTTCTTGAAGTGTCGTCCTTGGAGACAGTTGAAGCACTTCCGGTGGGCGTGAGGAGGGGCCGACTTGCAGCAAGTCACTTGCTACGTGCATACGATGCTTCTTTGTCCGATGAGTGATCCTGCGGCCTGCCGTAAGTTTGCTTTACATATGGAACTGGGTTGATGTGCAGCATCGGACATGAATCGAACCAATTTGAATTGTGGAAAAAGTATTCTCCTCTGGCTATTTTGTAGCTTCGTACATTAGGGCATGTACAATGGGATGACGTCAGCCTTCCCTTAGAGCCGCCACGTAGGATATTTGCTGAGTTGGAGGAGAGAGAATAGAGAAAGAGAAGGTTGTCTTCCCTTAGCTAAGGGATGATCTCTTAGAAAATAAGAGAAGACAATTTGCTCCATTGTACCACACCTTAGCAGCCTATTTTCCTACCAAAATTAATTGATTCTCATTAATTGTAAGAGATAACACAAAGAGACCATGCATTGTACACGTTATCGTTAGTGTCCTCTCTAGATGATGTGGATAGCTAAGAGAAGGCGTGTCTTCTCTACCATTGTACATGCCCTTAGGGGCCACCTCTTCTCCACGCCAATCGCCTGTCACGCTGGCATGCGAAAACCGCCAGTTTCAGCGAACGCGCAAAACGCCCCTGAACCCGTGGAACATATCTCTCACACGCCGCTTCGCTGACGCTAAGAAATCAAAGCTAGAAGACGCTGAAACCACCCGACGCTTGGATAGCTAGACAAGCACCAAGATCTATAGTGTCAGGCTATCAGCGTTTCCACTTGCAGTCTGAAACACATCCGGCCAGTACGTGCTGTGTTTCGTTGATGGTTCAGCGGCGTGTCGCGGTGCCACCGTCCATGGTCCTTGTCTATATGTAGTCCTTCCTTCGGTCGTTCTCGTTGCCTTATCTCCGGTTTGTATCCGCCATGGCAACTGGGAGCAAAGCAATACTGGCCCTCGCCGTACTCGCCGCCTCCTCCTTGTCCGTCTCTCGCGCCGTGACATCGCCCTATGCGCGGCCGAAGCCGAGGACGACGCTCTCCGAGCTCAAATCTGTTCTCGAGGACGCTCAAGGCCAGACGCCGCAGCAGGTACGCTTCACGAATGCTCGTGTATATCATGGTAATTCCTCCGCAGCTCCACTTCTTAAAATACTAGCAAGATATGGCGCGGCGTGCCGCCGCGCCCATTGTTATGACATAGACCATCTATAAGATCCATGGCAGTGTTATGAAGCAATAGGGCTCAAAAGATGCATTTATACATAAGAGCAGTGATTAGACAACAACAATAATACATATATAAGTAGACCGTGAGATTGACAAATATGATTAGATAGCTCATGGGGGCTTTTACATATTCGGTACATGGAAGGCAGGAGGTTCTACTTGACCTACATACTAACATATTTTAATTGATGAAGCTTAAGGAAATAGTAAAGTAGAATAGTAAAACAGGTAGTGCGACTGTTCCCTGATCTCTAAGCACTCAGAGCTCAGCTTATTGTTCTTTTCATTGGAGAAAAGAATGACGAGTTCTTGTATTTGTTGAAGAAATCCATGGTTGGAGCAGAGTATGGTCCGTTGTCACATGTAACCAAAGTCTCTGGTTCGGCATAGAAGAGAGCATGGATGTGCTCTAATTCTTATGCATGTTTACCACTTGCAGTGTCGAGGGCTCTCATTTCCCCCCTCTCCTCTCTCTCCTCTCCCCCGTCTGTGAGAGCGCCTCGGCCGCATCGAGCCTCTCTCCCCCTCCTCTCCGGTGGCTCGGCCAGCCAGAGACAATGGGGGAGAGGGGCTCAGCCCTCTCTATACAGTTCTAGGTTTAGCTGTTTCGGATCTATCCATGTGGAGACTGGCGATATGCCATGGGGATTCAAGCTGTCGAGGTCCTCGAGCTCCTCATGGCGGCGATTGGTAGTGTTGTGCTTGCTCCTGGCGCTCTGGTGGAAGGAGCCGGAGTACACGGCGGCGTCAAGATCTCCAGATCGGGGAGAAGAGATCGATTTGCTTCCTCTTCTCGGCCATCGAGGTGATGGTCGTGGAGGCAAGCCTCGATCTGTTCTTCGTTGCAGATCTGCAGAGCTGTGGTGTTGGAAGATTGTGGCATCTCTCTGGCGAGTTCATCATTGGGAGACCAAAGCCGGCTTCGCTGCCCCGCCCCCAAATTCCATGGTCAACAGGCGGCCCTCATCCAGGAGTTCAACCTCCCTTGGAGGCTCTCTTCAACCTCGCGCTGGAGCTCGCCATGGCTTCTTCTCCAAGTGGTTCGTCCCCGGGGAAGCTGAGATGGCCGGCGCGGTTGAGTTCTCGCCGGAATGGAGAGCACATCGAGCTAATCTCTCTCCGATCTCGGCGCTCTGCGCTTGGAGGTCACCGGCCTGCGGTGGAGTTGGTACCCAAGCACTTGATTGCTTTTCTTATGTTGTTGCTAGGGTCCTTTTTGCAATTTTTGTGGCCTGTACTTCAAATTCTAGGTTTTCCAGGGCAGTAGATGAAAAAGGGCAACGATGTAATCTCTTTACCCACCGCTGATAATGAATCTTCCATGCCTGTCTATGTATATCGAATTATCAGTTACCAACCAAGAATTAGAATAATATACATCAAAGATACGAAAGTCTCAATGTACCGCTGATGTGCAATCAAAAAAATCATAGAGAACCTTGAAGTCTTTCAAAAAATTCACTACAGAAATGTACTTCATCTGTAGAACAACATCAGTGTAGCAAAATTTAGGCTTTGAAGATAAGTTTGAACTGTATTCTTGAAAACAAAAAAAAAATAGGCTTGAAGTAGGCATACAACAAAATAGCTCAGACCGGTGACCAACAATTTAACTAATCCCTCTTAAGATGGCTACTAAGACAATAGGTACTGCTAAATATGAATAGCACTTCTTGTGTTTAAGATCTATACATACAATTTAATGTCAGCTAGAGACCGTAACGTTCGAGGACAGCAAGGTTTGGAATTGGCAATGAAAATATAAATTTAATGTTTGCAAACCTAAAACATTGATCCAACAAATCTCTTGACCAAATCCCTCAATGTGACAATTTTCAATACAACCTGTAAGAGTACCACTATATAGTCACCGTACTCGCCTTAAACCCACACCTAACTTTATCAGCAATTCGAAATAATCACAGCATAAACCACGATCTTCAAAATGAACAGGAAAGCTATTTCTGATGGTGATTGCAAAATTAACTAAGTGACTATGGATTGGTAACTGGTAAAGACTAAAGAACAGAAGAAGACAAATAAACCATTACCCTCCAAATGTAGAGAAGGTCGCCAGATTACCTCAGAAGGGACAGTAAGGTCACCTGACCTATCTTTGTCGAGAACTTTGGGATTGTACTTCACCATCTTGTTTGAATCATTCTTCAGTACTTGTGCAGAATACTTATGAAAATACTATATGCCAAAGCATTATCATTATAGCAATGAACCCAACAATAATATCCCATCGACAACGACAATTCACTTAGTTTCCCAACAGCGGGGTTGATTACTTGACCTGTCATCACTAAAGAAATAAACAGTAGGATACCACATGAGCAACTAAAGGAATCATTGCCTTGCAGGAAGAACCAAGGAGATCATCCGCTCATGATTGCCTTCACATAGAACCAATTTATGGGGAAAATCGTCATCCATAAAGATACATGTATCGCAGAAAAAGGAATATTATTGTCAGAACTCACAAACAAATGAACAGAATAATGACGTGATTCTGGTCAGGAGCAACAATCTTAGGACACAAAACTAAAAAGAGATGGAAAGGTTAAGCAAACAGAGAGCCAGAAAAAACAAATGAACTTATCACATACTTATTTGTACTTATCATAGCCATTATTGCATTTAACAACAGTAAAGACATATTCATTACTCTGAAATAAGAATAACTTGGTTGACTACAAGTCCAAAACACTATCATTTCTTTGTGAACTCAATTCAGAGGAGCAAGACAATGATAATCTCTCATTGAATCCCTTATTCACAGGAAAAACAGGGCAACAAAAGAAAACCAACTATTTGTACAAAATAAATTAATCAACCAGAGGTTCATGCTTGTGCATATACTAATTTCTGAAGCGAAAGGTTGAGTAGAAAATATCTGAGGGAGGGGATTTATTTACCTCGGTTTGAAAATTGAGTCAGCATCCATAGCTGAAATTGATTAAATCCTCGGAGAATATCCAATGGACTAATAATTAAATCATCGGAGAATATCCAATGGACTAATCATACATATTTATCTTGTGTAATTTCTAAGTGGATACCAATCATGGAGATACCTTCTTAATAAATCCATGATCAATGGTTCGCATTTCTTAATTCAGAAGTAAACTTTTGAGCATATTGGAAGTAGGCAGACCGGAAGTTAATGATTTTTTTTGAGGGGAGACCTGAAGTTAATGATCTGTGAACTGCAGCTACCGTTATTGCTGGTCCCATATTAGAAGAGAGATGAGAAAATATAACAAATATATAGGGTGCATCAATACTACATAGAAGATTTTCTTTGTTGCACCCATGTTAGATATCATATGAAAACTTCTCCTAGTTCAACGTAAAATTATACCATAAGTATGACACTTTCTAAATAGCATCAGCGGCTCAGCGCCTTGTCAACATAAGATGCAGTATTTAAGTATCAAACCCCGCCCTATCCATAAGAGTTGTTTACTGCATTAGCTAAAACTGGAAAAATTCATGATTTACCTATAAAGGCTTCAGCTTCAATTTGTATATTGAGCTAAGAATAGAAACCTGAACTTTACAGTCAAATGAATACAATCAGCAACACACACACAAAGTTCCATACATGTGGGTTCTGACTCAGTTGTTTGAGATATGCACTGGTAAATCAGCAAAGAACTATCAGTTGCGAGAGAATCAATGTGGTAAAACCAAAAGGAATGATTAGAGTAGAGACCCCAGCTTCTGCTTCATCTTCCTGCTTATCCTCCTTAACTTAGGGACTGGCGCGGTGGTACGCCGTGCCTTTCTTGTAGACATTAGTTGAAGAACAAAAAGTATTTCTGTTGCAAGAAAGAGTGGGCATGTGGCGACATGTAGCGTGTGGATATATTCAAAAGCAAGTGTCAAATCTGTATTAAGTGAATAGAGAAAAGTCGGCCTCTGTTTAGCGCTGCTCTTTTAGATCAGGCTCCTATGAACTCAGCCACTATTTCCTAATCTGCTAACGGTTGACCTCGTCCGATTACTGGCAGCACAAAAATCAATGTTGATGCCCCGTTTATTGAGTAGACAGGGGAGGCGGGCAATGCCCTGGTGGCTCATGATCATGGTGGCATTGATGCCATCAAATTTGTTGCTACCTGGGTTAAAAAACAGGTAATCATTAAAAGTGCCAAGCTGTGAACTCCTCAAGTCAAAACAGTTCTCTAGACAATGAAGTATCTACAACTCTATTAAAGAGGGTAAACTCTATTAAAGAGGGTAGAAAAGCTTTTCAGTTTTATAGTTTTCAGAAAGTGAAGAGAGATTGTAATAGTGTGGCTAATGAGCTCCATATTAGGTAAGAATAAACGGCACTGCTGGCCTGTGTATGCATGAGGTACCAGAGGCAATAGGCCGTGTCGTTCTTTCTGACCATATGAACATTCTCATATGAATTAATACAATCTCTTTTCCCCAAAAAAAAGTTTGAATAATGTATTTGTAGTACACCCAAATGATAAGAATAAACCATCCCACCAATCAATCGGAAAGACACCCCATCATAAGAGTAGCGACCTAACCTCTGCTGCAATCATAACAGGATTGTTTAATGACATATGCGAAGAACAAAACAGCTCCAAGTAAGAATAGGAATGAAGATTCAACAAATATCTTTGACAATAGTTTATTAAAAATGGAAAGCAAAATAAACAGTTCTATCTAGTAAGAACTTGCGGGGTTAATATGTTACCAGAGCAAAAAGCTACGTTAAAGTTGCACCTTTGCCGTGCTTATGCTCCAATTACACTAAGCTGTGCCTCACCGCTTGCTTAGCGCCTAGTGCTTATTTGGACCTTGAAAATGTATTGAGCCTTTCTGTCGTAAAGCATGCGCACTGATCTAAGCTGCTTCACCCTCGTCTTTGTTATTTGGACATAATATGTAGCTCCTAGTCTTTAACCTCTAGAGTATACCTATAATTTTTAGAGGAACAGTAAGGATGTCATCTAGCTATTCCAGTCGATCATCTTAATAGTCTTTGTATATTTAGTTAAAATAAT
Source organism: Lolium multiflorum (assembly GCA_030979885.1). NCBI lineage: Eukaryota > Viridiplantae > Streptophyta > Magnoliopsida > Poales > Poaceae > Lolium > Lolium multiflorum. The sequence goes on from CM061751.1 coordinate 100,605,135, forward strand.
TATTCACAGAGCTACAAAATGATCCGTTTCTACATATAGGACTTATCTTGCAATGCCTGAAATACAGATGCAAGAAGCCAAACCATATAGTGGATCTTTATCCCAATTGACATGAGTAAATGCAATGAAAGCAAGTGGAGCTATTGAAGAGAACGAAATAAATGGAATGATGCATATACAGTCAAAATACCTGTTGGGATGCACGCTCCAACAGAGAGCACAATTTCATATGTAATTAATTCTACATATATGACTTATCTTGCAATGCCTGAAATACAGATGCAAGCCAAACCATATAGTGGATCTTTATCCCAATTGACATGAGTAAATGCAATGAAAGCAAGTGGAGCTATCGAAGAGAACGAAATAAATGGAATGATGCATATACAGTCAAAATACCTGTTGGGATGCACGCTCCAACACAAAGCACAATTTCATATGTAATTAATGACATGAATGATGAATCAATGCCCCAACTGAGATAAACTGGATCCAATGGTGAATAAAGCATCATGTTTGAACAAAGGCTATTATAACAGATATAACTTGGTCGTTACAAACTTTTTTTTTTGCGAAGGTCGTTAGAAACTTGGATCTTTGTACCTCTGTTCATATTAACGACCTTCACATCAACATCAAACACTCAACGATCTTCATTTCATTATCAAATATTGATAGCAGTAGAGACAAATTTCCGGTCTGAATCTAGGAACGGAGATCTACAGAATCAATATCAAAGCTGTTGCATCAGATGTCAGGACAAACTACAACTATATTAGATCTGGTTATTAATAATGATTTTTGAGTGAGCGGTAATAGTACATGAAGAATGGCATTCTTGGATTTAATTCTAATACTGCAGGAAATGCTAGATATATTGCATATGCTGCCTGATTAATTAGAATAGGCATGAGACCCTGGCACTTGTATCGCACTTTAGCTCATCAAATCCACATGACATAACACTGAATTCCTCTTCACTAATCACTTTTCCAATTTCTCTTAAATTATCAAGCGACTTTCCAAATGCAACAGAAACTCCTATATTTTTTATTAGTCATGTTAACAACTTCCTAAGAAAATTACATTGCAAGAAAAAACTTTGTAAGAAATTTAATACTATTACTGCATGCCCGAGTTATCTAGAATTCAACCATCGATGGAGTTAAAACTTCCTAGATAGTTATATTTACAAATCTATCTAAAGTACCACCTAAATCATTCGTTTAAACACATATGCAGAAATAATCAATATTAAAATGAACAAATAATGCATCTGATAATATGCCAGTATGAATCAATATAGAACTGAGATACAGTTAATCAGTTGTTTACAGGACAGAAAGCCCCCCTTCTGAGCAAAGGCATACCAAGAGAATAGCATTGTGGATCTCCAGATCGTCAAGTTCAGTTGACCATTCCTTCTTGACTTTCTCCATCTGAACTTACACTACTAAATCCAACTATTCAAATTGTAGAAGAACAGAGAGACTGGCACTTAACAAATGATAATTTGAAATAAAATATCTCCAATCTTACTTCAGCTTCAACTTTTTCGAGTGACTCCGTTTTAAGTGACACTTGTCCTTGAATTGCCTACCAAAGATCACAATGAATGAAATGAAACGTGCTCAGAAGCAAGGTGCACACCCAAAGAACTGGGTGACTCCACACATCAAAATTCGAGATTGCAGAACTCGGCTACAAATTCTTCTTATCATGATACAGTGTCATAATCACGAAAGAACTACAAATTCTGACTTGACTGTGTCTACAACACAACCAAACTAACTTTTCAGATCAAAGAATCCGGATTGCCTACCTTCGAGATCAACCAAGATGCACAAATTGGCAGGACCCACCCAAGATCCTAGAGGCAGCCAAGAAACAGATAAGAGATGCTGACCTGGTGGATCGGGGGATACATGGAACTGGTGCAGACCGGGCACTTAGGGAGGAGACTGGTCGCTGGAGGGATGAGCGACCCGACATTCACGCCTCTCGCACCCGTGCCTAGAGACCAATCCCTATACTCGTGCGGATCTCGTTCGTCTACGTCTCCTCGCCATATTGACTTTCTTGACAACAGCCGGTGGCGACGGAATCAGACCCTAGATCAACGAATTGCTGTTGAGAGGAAGAAATAAGTAGGGTATATCAGTATATGTACCAGCCCATAGGTTCGCTCGCCGATTTGATCGACATTCTCCAAGCAGTTGACGTCGCGGGAGGTAGGATGGCGATGTAGGCGTGGGGGCGTCGCGGGCAGCGGCGGCGCGTGCAATCACCACCACAGGCACGTCCACCAAGCAACAGCTCCACCACCACGAAGCCGAGCGACGACCTATAAGACGGAGGAGGAGAAGGCATGGCCGACCCGGAGAGCGCTCGCGGTCGTCGCGCCTCCGTTCGCCATCGGACTCAGGCTGCGTGGCCCAAGGCGGGGCCGGCAGCACCACCACGACGGGGATGGGCCCTCCGCACCGTTCCGGCACGCCTGTGCCACCATTGTCAGAGCATGTCTAACAGGCCCCGTATTTTTCTGCCCCTTAAAACGCGAGAAAATGGCCCCGTATTCACTTTTCGCTGGCCGAAATCTCGTCCGCCACTTCTGTTTTTCTGACTATGGCGGCGCGGGGAAAACGGTTGGGAATTCTGAAATATCCGCGCGCCCTAGTGAAATGGGATGAGGGGTTGGCCTGTATTCAGCCTCCCACCCTTACAAGTAAGGGCGAAGAGCTGCCCCGTAACCAAAACTGTAAAAAATCGATGCGGGGGCCTGTTTTACAGGGTCTGCTAGACGGCCGGGTAGCGTCCAACCCCTTATTTTGGCGGTTATTATACGGGTTTGGCCCTTTTAAGGGGTCTGTTAGACCTGCTCTCACAGCCCGCCGCGCCACGCACCCCCCATCGGCCGCGCCGCCTTTATGGATGCCGGGGGCGGCCAGGAAGAGAGAGGCGATATGATTGGGGAGTGGCGACTTCTGGATTAGAGAATGGATAGAGAGAGAGAAAGAAACAGATGGTCAAAGCGGTGCCATCGAATCAGTGGTAGAATCCAGAGATTGCTAAAAAGACAGACATCCGGCAGACAAACCATTAAATGCGTACCTCACTATGGCCCACCACCATCCCAGCATCAACACTGCTATAGACACACAGTAATACCCCAGAGCATCCAATCATCATAGGCCCAGAACATTATAAAACGAATTCCAACCTCTCCTAAATTCTTAGAAACCACCAAAACGGTACACGAAAATAAACAGTACCCAGGAAACACACGTGTCAGCTCCACATTAACACAAAAGATAACTCAAAATTATGAGAGAAAAGAAGTTTGTTCCCAAATAGTATAGTAGTTATATTCTCCAATGATTTCTTAGAAGCTTTTCTTAAACCATTTGATCAAACTCAGCTCACTGGGTTGAAATAAAAGTTTCCGTGCAAATTAAAGTGAGTGTCTATGAAGCTCTCAAGTTATTTATCTATGTGGCTTTAACTTTGATCTTGTTCGCAAAAAAAACTTTGATCCCTAATATTGGTAATAAAAACTACTTACCCGGTTTAATCATTTCTCATTTGGTTAAAGTAGTAGCTATTTCTGAGTTACCACTTGATAGGAAGTGATTTAATCCAACCGACTAATCTCGGGGAAAAATTCGCCAATCTTCTTGGATTAAAAACCTCTCCATTGGCTCCTCTCACCTGCTCTCCCTTCTCAACGAAGGAGCACCTCCGATCCCCTTGATCTCTCAAGAGCCTCCTCCCTCCTCTTCATCTTGCTTGAGTTTTGTTGCAATGATATTGCGAACATTCAAAAAGATGATGCAAACAGGAGGTTTATATTGCACAAATCGGATGATCATCGTAGTTTAACTAAATCACACTGTGGGGAAGGCGCCTGAACATACCCCCTCTGCTCGTGGCAATGCACCTAGAAATATAAGATCGTGACATCATATTCGTGTAATATAAAGGTGAAGAAATAACTTTCTCTAAGTCGATTGAGCCTGATTCAGATAAACTCGGTTCCTTAGTTTTTTTTGACCTGAATCTAGATGCAACTCATGCAATGTCCTAAGGTCAACTGCAACATCTCTTTATAAACACCATGCCTACCGCCAATCCTATTGCAACTAGTTCTATTGACCTACCTCCTTTACCATCGTTGTCACTACCTCCGCATCAAACCGCCCACGTCGCCGCATCGCTAGTGAGCTTCACATCATGCTTTCATGGTGCCCCTCTCGGTTTCACTAATGTGAGTGATTATAGGAAAGGAAAATAGTTAGGTACCTTTAATTACAAGAGATTTTCATCAAATAACAATGTGACGTTCTTCACGTGCCAGTGTGCCACAACGTGGCCATGCATGGTGGATTCATGGATAATAACACTAGGGATGTGAAAGGTAGCAAGCAAGGTATATGCTTTGTTGTCTAGACTAGTGGTATCTTGAACAAAGAGTGTGGCTGGATTCACAGAAGGATGCCAGCAAGGATCGCTTTGAGCGTTGTATAACTAGTTTGCATTTGCTTCCTGGCTACTGGCCTCCCAAGAACGCGACAGGAGACAAAATGCGCTCGGTTGAGCTTTTGGTTGTACATCAGTAAGCTTTTGTTGCAGTATTCAGAGACAACAAGAAATCTAAGTTAGGTAATTAGTCGTACGTGAAGTTGGCTTTCATGTTGCTTTCTTAATTTAGTAAAAAAATGGTAATCACAAATCTCACCAGAATCCCAACAAATATCACCTGTAGAGTGACGCATTTCCTAGCGCGGAAGACTTCTTAAGTTTTCTTGTCCACGCATTGTAGCTTTACCTGGCGTTTCATGATTTTCAGAAAGTCTTTTTTTTTTTTTTGGTTTTTTCCACTCACGTGATGTATTCATATTTTTCTTTGGACGCCAAAATTGAGCTCCAGTGTGAACAGTTTTGGACCAAAGAATTACCACGTGACAACTTAGTTTTTACTTATTTTGATGGCAGTCGTTATCTGTCGTCGGCTAAAAATTGGATTGGTAGCAAGTCGTCCACTTCACGGACTAAAACCCAAATGTTCCATTCTTATAATTTTCTTTTCTTTATTTTTCTTTTTGCAAGATTTATGATTAAAAATGGAAATATGGTTTAGTGATCTGGATTGTCTGTCTTGCACTTTAGAGTGAATTCCTACTTTCACCCCTTAGTTATGCAGCTGGGACTATCCCACTTAGTGTTACTTCTACAAAAATATCCAATCTAGAAGACTTTAAACGTGGTTTTACCTGAGCAGAGGAAGAAGATGGAGAAAGGAAGTATCAAGAACCAAGAAAACGAAATTCAGTTGTAAAAATGTAAGTAATTGTAGGAAAGGAAAATAGTTAGCGTACCCTTAATTACAAGAGATTTGCATCAAATAACAACGTGAAGTTCTTAATTAACTTGCCAGTGTGCCACATCGTGGGGTTCATCGAGACCATGCATAGTGGATTCATGGACCAAGAGTATATGCTTTGCTGTCTAGTGGTATCTTGGACCAAAAGTGTGGTTGGATTCACGGAAGGAGGCCAGCAAGGATCGCTTCGAACGTTGTATAACTAGTTTGCATTTGCTTCCTGGCTACTGGCCAACCAAGAACGCGACAGGAGAAAAAACAAAATGCGCTCCGTTGAGCTTTTGGTTGTATGTCAGTAAGCTTTTGATGCAGTATTCAGATATATATGACAAGAAATCTAAGTTAGGTTATTAGATGTTGGCTTTCATGTTGCTTCCTTAATTCAGTAAAAAATGGTAACCACAAATCTCACCAAAATCCCAACAATATCACCTGTATAGTGACACATTTCCTAGCACGGAAGACTTCTTAAGTTTTCTTGTCCACGCATTGTAGTTCTAGCTGGTCCTTCGGACGAGCCATTTTTGCACCCGGGAGCATATGCTCCCGATTTTTTAAATGAGTTCTAAATCGTAGTTTAAAATGTTAAAAAGTTTTGAACAAAAAATTGATGCATACCTGTCGACATTCTATGTGCTCATAAAGTCGTTGCGCCGAAAATCACGTAGGACACAAAATAAATTTCTGTTCAGATATTTTTTGACATAAAAAAAATCTGCATAGCAGGAGCATATACTCGCAAGTTCAAAAGTGCATTTTCGTGGTCCTTCATAATTTTCAGCAAGTCTTTATTTTTTTTGTTTTTTTCCACTCGTGTGATGTATTCGTATTTTCTTTGGACGTCACAATTGAGCCGACGTTTTGTAGAGTGAACAGTTTTGGAGCAACCAAGAATTGCCCCATGACAACTTATTTTAACTGTTTTGATGGCAATTGTCATTCATCGCCGGCTAGAAAATCGAATGGTGGGACTAAAATCCAAACTTTCTTTTCTTATACTTTTCCATTTTTTATAAAATTAAAATGGGATCAATATGATTGATAAAAAAGGAAATACAGTTTATTGATGGGGCTTGCACATTTTTCTTTCAAAAATTCCACCGAGCTATTGATAATTATCTATGGCATATAAAGAGCCTAAAAAGTAAAAAGATAGCCATGACTACATACATATGTGACTAAATACACTAGCACGAGCCGAAGGCGAGCCATCGTCCTTACCCGGTTACCCTCTATCACCGGAGTCGGTGCTCTGAAGAAATAGCTAATTCAACTTCCTTGCATGTGCACGTATCAACCTTAGGCTCTGATAGGATGAGGGTTCACTGGTAAAAAAATGGCCATTGGTCGCGGTTCGCAACTGCCATTGGTCGCGGTTGCGCAACCGCGACCAATTAGGCGCGACTAAAGGCCCCCCCTTTAGTCGCGGTTCCTTACGAACCACGACTAAAGGCCCGTCCACGTGGGCGGCAGGCGAGTGCCAGGGCGGAGGACCTTTAGTCGCGGTTTTCAACCGCGACTAAAGGCCTCCGCAGATTTAGGGTTTAGCCCTCCCCTAAATTTGGTTTCTTTTTAATTTGTATTGTTTTATTTTTTTGGGTTTTAATTTTGAAGGAGTTTCACATATTCTACCGTACTACATACATGCATATGAATGTACAATTTCAAACAAATTTGAAATTAGAACCAAAAGAATTCAAGAGGAATATACAATATATATTCAATATCGGATGACCATATACAATTTTGAACAAGTTTCCATACATATTTAGTGCATATAAAGTTCCACGTCCTCTACATAGTGTTCTCCTCTAGGATTGATGACTTCCCTCGCGAACCATCCAGCTAGTTCCTCTTGAAGTGGTCGGAAGCGAGCTTGGACTAAGCGTCGTCCGGAGGTTATTCCTCCGATGTTGTTCTCAGACGGCTGCCGCTCGTGGTGTATCTCCGGATCCTCTCACAAACATAGTATCCACATAGATTGGTCCCCGGTGGCTGAATATCCCCAGTCGCAGCCTTTGCCCTTTTAAAATGTAGCTCTTTTTTGAATTCACCGACCTTTTGATCTACGAACCGTCTCCAAACCCTACGAGGCAAGGAAAATTAAATGAACAAGAGAGTTATTAATTAGTTACTTGATATTAGGAAATGATGAACGAAATAGGCCGATCGATATAGAGCGCAAACGAATGAAAATAATTACTTTTGCATCATTTTTCTCATGTCGGCCCAATGCTTCGGATCCATATTCAGAGAGTCGTGGACGAGAACTGTGGAGTTCTGAATTTGAATTACTAGCAGAATCCAGTGGAACCTGCGGACACGATACATGCACAGTCATGCATAACTCATCGATTAGCCACATACCATGCATGGAGTAAACAAAAGAGAATGTGCTCAAGACAGAAACACTCACCCAAAATGGTAAGGAAATAGAATATCACTTTTGAGTTCCTGTTTTATAAGAAACCGCCACAGGTCATCCTCCACGTCGGCGGGGTGGTGTTCTAACACATATGAATTAACGATTTGTGGGTCAATGAACCCAACATCATGGATGCGCCTTATTCGCATTTCCCGCTTCTTCATTCTGCATAATAGCGTACACAACAAGATAGTTAGGACAATATATATATTTATAGTGCAGGCAATGAACGAGATGGGGTAGAAATTAATAAATCACTTACAGAACATAGCAACTGATGATAGATTTGTCGAGCTCGCGCAGATTGAACAGCTGGAACAATTCACTACGATGAATTGTTATATAGTAATGTTTGAAGTGATGCTCAGGTCTAACTTCCGCATAAATATAGTCTTTGGCGTTTTTAAGTTTTATGTAAGCCTTGTACCAATTTAGCAGACCTGTCATTTGTCGAGGTAGATCCTCTTCCTGCGCAGGCTCGACGAGAGGCCCATTCCGCACATATGTAAATACTACGTCCTTCATTGGCGCCTCATCAAGGCCTAACACTGCACGAAGAGTCGGACCTAAGTTGGCCGCTTGTTCGTGGCACTCGCTACGGTCAATCGGCCTGCTGCCGCAGCTGCTATGATATCGGGGCATCGTCCGGACCGGCGGCTTTCACTATGAGCGGGGCGATCGATTGTTTACTTTGTTCCCCCCTTTTTTTGCTTTGTAATTCTTTCTCGGCCTCCTCCTGCTTCTCCGCCAACTCTTGGTTCCTCTTGACCGCGAGTGCTTGACTACGAAGTTCACGTTCATAGTCGTCGGGCAGATTCTTCGCGGCTTGGGACGGTGTGTTCAAAAATGACTTAGCCCAGCTCTTTTCCTTCTCAGAAAATACTTGCTTGGGCTCGGGCTCTCTTTTCTTCTTGCAGTCCGCCTTCCATTTCACATAATCAGCAGACGCGTGTGCGTCGACTTCCTCGGCACTACGTTCCCAAGGCCTTGTGGGGAGAGGCTTCAGTGATGGCTCGGTATCTTTGTGGTTGCAGGTACATAAGGCTCGGGTTAATAACCCAAGACTGCTTCTGCTTCTTCGCCGGAGGTGGATTGGGGGGCGGCGTCTGATCACCCGCCGGACGAGGACTGGGGGGCGGTGACAAAGGATTAATTTGTCAATGCCTACAGATTGTAGACTAGGGTTTTGCTAGAAGTAGAGGGCAAGTAGATCTCGAAGGTTCAGGCGAAAAGTACTCGACGATTATGAAAACTAGGGTTATGTTGACATAGATTCGATCCTTTCTTTGTCCCTCGACTCCCCTTATATAGGAGGCGGAGTCGAGGGTTTCGTAGTACACAAGTTAGAGTTCGGGAGGGTTTCGTACCCAACCCGTAAGATTACAAATCTCTATCTTTCCTAATACAAACTATCTTTCCTTAACACTAAATGGGCTTCCAAGTCTTCTTATTCTTCGAGTCTTGGGCTTTGATTAAACCCCGGGTACCATCTTTGGCAGGCCCATTGGGGATGCCTATGTCACTAGCCCCCGAGATTTTTCTTGAATCGAAGAATCAGGGAAAATCTCCAATTTTACTCATTACATAATCTTTCGATATGCAAACACTATTTTGTACAGGGATAACGGTAATTGGGGCTAGTTCATTTGACGGATCAGGTACTAGTTAACTGCTCTAGTGGCAATCCGCAAAAACCTACTTCAAAATCACGTCCCTGGACATGATCTCGGGATACTGGTGTAAACGAAGGTGCGCTTAAGGTCTTACCATTGTCGAGTCCAGTCATATTTTATCGGGTACCTAACGCGTCCGTTAGGATTTTTCTTCGTATCTGTTGATACGGAAAATAGTAGCAATCCGCCGTCAGAGACGGTGCCACGCCACTCAGAACGGATCTGGGGTCTTACCTTCGCAAAGTTTTGCGGCATTCAGAGATTTATTCGCGACTTTTAGCGCTCGAGAATATTTTGTCGAGTGCTTTTATTGCTGGAATAGCACATTTTATCGAGTCATATTTGATGACTTATTTTGTCCTCCCGATGGGAGTATATGTAGAGTTATCTGTGTAACTCGAAATATACTCACTCTTACTTCTTTCTTTTAATAAAATTCATCGGGCACGCGAACAGCGTTCCCGATGGGAGTAACCCGAGGCTACAGCCAAAGACTTGTGCTTGGGTGTAGGCTCCACAGATTAGTATCCATTGCCGCTATATTTATAATCCTTCTCGATATTTTTCTATTTATCGGGTGCGCGACCAGCGCTCCCGATGGGAGTAGCCCCGAGGCTATGAACAAATACTTGTATTTGATCATAGGCTCTTGCCATTTCCATCTTGTCATACTCGAAATTTTCTTTTTTCCAGAGTAGCCCCCGAGCGTTTGGGCAAAAACTTGTATTTGATCAAAGGCTCACGAAATAATCTTGCGTTGTCGATAAACTTTCGAAGCTTCATAATCGAGCTTTTCTTTCACCTTGATGACGTCGTTGCTGATGATAGCCACGATTTCTGTTTTGGAAACATGCGATTACCGCTTCTCTCACTGTCTTGTGGGTCCAAAATCCTCATCTGATGGACACGTCGTGCAAGTGGGGGACACATGTTCTCCCCTTTTTCTGGCACACGTTCCGTAACCTCGTCAATGTTAAAATACTTTTTTACCCTCGTCTCCACGTGGTTATCATCTCCCGCATACTTTTCCATCCAACGGTCCGTCGCTTCACCGCACCTCTATATAAGATCTCCTTCTTCTACCTCGAGCACTTCCGCTCGCGCCGTTCCCTGCTTCTACCTGCAAAACTTCCTCCTGCGCCCCACAACTCTCAGAGCTCATCCCTTCGCAACTGCATTCCTCCGCCATTGTTGATGCCACCGCATCGCTTGACCAGGCACACCACGAGAATCATCAATGGGCGCGGATCTAGGAACCGCGGAGTGGGAAAGGTCCAAGATCACGAACCAGGACATGAATCTCTTGAAGAAGCTGGGATTAGCAAGAAACCAAACGGTGTGCTAAGAAAGCTACCCAACCCCTCCAATGGGGTATCGGGTAAGTTTTGTTGATCATCTCATCCGCGGTCTTTCCGCCCCCATTCACCCTTTTCTTCGAGGATTGCTTTTTGTTTACGGTCTCCAACTTCACCACCTCACGCCCAACTCAATCCTTCATATTTCCATCTTCATCACCCTCTGCGAAGCCTTCCTTGGTGTCCAGCCTCTGGGCATTATGGAAGCGCATTTTCTTTTGTCGCCGTAATGGCTCTTCCAATGTCGCCTATAATATAGGCGGCGTTGTTATTTCCGTTCGCTCCTCGGTCAATTACTTTGACGTCAAACTCCCGACTCCGTTCAAGGATGGCGCAAGAAGTGGTTGTATATTCAGGAAGAAAACCATGGATGCGCGAAGACAATATCCCTCCTTTTGATGGTGCCAAAAAATCCTTCGCCGCCGTTCTTGGGATGCGAGGCTAACGAAGAGAAAAAGCTTCGACAGAGGCCTTGATGACTCGCATCCATGAGTTGCAGAATACTCGTGGCAAAGAACTGTGGTATCCAAATTACAGCGTATTTCCTTAGAGCCGGAGTGCAGCCTCTCCGGCCGCAAAAACCCTCTCGGAATTATCGGCGATGAAGATACAGATCGTTTGTCGACAAATCGGAAGTCAAGGATTTGGATAGGCTTGTCCGAAAAATCTCATCTCTCAACAAGAAAGATCCCATCCCTTCCTCTCGTGTAAAACCATACCGCCACCAATGCGCTTCCTAAGGTAAACATTGTCGCTTAATTTGTTATTGCCGTGCTATTTTTATTGTTACTTCTTTTTTGACATCCTTCCCTTTTTTTATACAGGACCATCCAAATCTTGTTTCGCTTCCTCCCCTTCCTGAAGGTGGAGAAGTCGAAGAAAGGGCGTTGTGCCATGATAACCAAGATGCCCCTCTTTTGTGGTGAACCGCAGATTCTCGAAAATCGGGATCGATGAAAGGAGGGTGCCTCTGAAGCCACTGCGTCGGCACAATCTCCTCCTCCTGCTGTTTCTCCAAAGAACAAAAGGAAAAGGAATGATGCCGAAGATTCCGGCACCTCCAAGCCCGAAGAAGCTGTTCCTTCACGCCAGAAGGCAGCTTATGATCCATATCTCGAGACCCTCATCAGTTCGTAAGTTCCTCATTTCTCTCTCCTTTTTTTTACTTGAAGATTTTTGTCTATATTGCTTTTTATATTGCCGACGTTTAATCGTAGTGATGATGAGGAAGTAGTACCAGCTTCCAATGTGGCGGCTCGAACGAGCACGTCACATACTCTAGTCGCCTCAGAGACGCCAGTTGAAGGAGAGGAAACTTCGCCTCCTCAACAAAACAACCAGAGGCTTGTCAATAGATACTATTTTAGGTTCTGACTGATTTGTTCCATATTGCAAAACCTTGTCAAAGAAATTTGTTGTATATCACAAAGTGCTCTATATTGTTGGAGCCCCCGAGCCTTTTGGCTAGAATTTGTACTATTTTTCTCTTTCAAAGATTTCTCCTTTTGTTGTAATAAGACATCTTGATTGACTGCAGGCCCTCGAGTATCTTAGTGTCGAAGTTCTATATTTCTGTTATCACCAGAATTGGACCAAGTCAGAGGTGGGCCGCGATCAAGATGGATTTGAAGATATACATATAGAAGAGATATGAGAATCGGCCTTGTGTACCAAGTTTGGGCTAAATGGCCCGTGTATCTGTAACATATTAGGATACGTGTCGTGTGAGGGTTAGAGTTTGGCCCGTGCGCGTTTGGTGCACGCCCACATTAGAAAGTCCGCTGGACTATAAATATGTATCTAGGGTTTATGGAATAAACAACAACCAACGTTCAACACAAACCAATCTCGGCGCATCGCCAACCCCTTCGTCTCAAGGGTTTCTCCGGTAAGCACCATGCTGCCTAGATCGCATCTTGCGATCTAGGCAGCACGAGCTGCCTACGTTGTTCATGCGTTGCTCGTGCTGAAGCCTTTTGATGGCGAGCAACGCAGTTATCATAGATGTGTTAGGGTTAGCATTGTTCTTAGTATCATATGTTGTCGTAGTGCAACCCTTGCGCATCTAGCCGTCCTTGTACCTCATCATGGGTGCAGGGGCGGCCCGCTTGATCGTTATTTAGTAGATCTGATCCGTTACGGTTGCTCCTTGATTCATCAAGGATTAGTTTGATATCTGCAATAGTTAGGCCTTACAAAGGGTTGGAGGATCCAGCGGCGCGTAGGGTGTAGTTTGCTGGCCCTAGACAGGATGTTCCGAGGATCAACCTCGTGTTGGTTTTTAGGCCTTGTCTAGGATTGGCTTACGATCACCGTGCGAGCGCGAGGCCCAATCGTGAGTAGGATGATCCGATTATGCGGTGAAAACCCCGTCGTGGATCTCATATGCTTTATCTTGATCAAGCAGGACCACCATATATTCGGCCACCTTGGACGAATCATGGGTGGATCGGCTCCATGAGCCGATTCACGGATAACCGAGAGCCGATCGAGGCTCGTATTTAACGTGTACGTGTGCCCTGCAGGAAACTAAGCGAGGCATCATCCACACCTTCGACCAGGTATAGGTCAGGTGGCACGCCTGCAATTTGCATCGGCGCGCGACCAGGAGGCTTTGCGGGCCGTCGCTCGAGGGGGGGCCAGCCGCAGCCCTAGTTGTTCTCGGCTCTCTGTTGGTTGTCGGCCTGGGTTTCTAACGTCAACACTGGCACGCCCGGTGGGACCATCTTCAACATCCACCACGTCGCCATCTACATCTGAGATGGCGGAAAGCACTCCGGTCAAGTACGGGGACCCTGCTGACAAGCTCGAGAAGAAGCATAACAAGGTCAAGGCGGTCCTCGGAACCCGAACCGTCGGCTCTGTGGGAAGACCCGTTCGCGCGGCTCAAGCTCGACGGAGACACACGTCCGTTGCTGACGACAACACGGTAGATCTCAGCCACTCCATAAGGGAACCAGGGTTCTCTTTCGATGCCAATATGGCAGGGTTCGTGATTCGCCATGACGCGGACAAAGCAGAGCAGCCACTCTCGTGGCAAAGAGAAAGGAGGCCGTTCCACGTGACCGGCCCCAAGACGTCGATCAACGATACCTGGCCGAGGAGGAGGTGAGAAACATACGGCATCCGCGCTATTATCCGAGCATCTCCTCAGCAAATATGAACAGCCATACGCCGACATCGCCACTACGATAACGACGATGAAGATTATCGTCGGTCGATGCAAACAGGAGGTATCGTCAAAACAGCGGCCACGACGACGGGTCGCGTCGCGGGGAGGTGAGAGCCGGAGAACGTGGATAGGCACTGGGACTGCCCCTTCTTGGACACTGCTGGGATTAGGAATGAGCCGATTACCAACAATCGGCAATTGCCCGAATGTAAACAAAAAGAGAAGGGTACAGCTAAGGTGTCCGTGTTCGAGCGTCTAGGGCCTCTCCCGCCGCGGAGCAAGCATGCTGAGCCTGTGGAAGATCGCGAGGAACTAGAGGACGATGATGAAGAGGATAAGTATCATCGGCCAAGATGGTGTCCCGATGGGCTCAGCCACTCCCAAAAACGAAGGGTTCAGCGACTACGTGCGTTGGAAGAAGCCGAAAGGTTATATCTGCACGCGTTGAGGAAGGCACGGCCTGACCTGGCCGCCAAAATTCAGCGAACCCTGGATGAAGAAGGTCGGCCACAAAGAAAAGAGTGGCGCCCTAAGCAAAGGAAAGCCGATGATGAAACATCGGCTGGCACAAACATGGTCTTCATCCTTCCAGCGGAATTTAGCGCTCCAAGGTTATATGAAGCACCCGTGGCGCAATTGGACTGCGGCCCACGGCCGGTCATCTTCGAGAAGCCACGAGAAAGGAGTTACAGACATCTGAAGGCCCTGTACTTGCGAGGTTACATCAATGGGCAGCTTGTCAATAAGATGTTGGTGGACACGGAGCGGCAGTCAACATTATGCCATACTCCATGCTACGTCGGTTGGGACGCTCCAGCTCGGATTTAATCAAAACCAATGTAACATTGAGCGATTTCAACGGCCAAGCATCGGACGCACAAGGTGTTCTAAACGTGGATCTGACCGTAGGAAGGAAGACCGTCCCTACGACGTTCTTTATTGTCGATAGCAAAAGCACCTACGCTGTAATATTAGGGAGGGATTGGATCCGCTGTTGCATCCCATCCACGATGCACCAATGCCTAATATAGTGGGATG
This sequence comes from Lolium multiflorum, assembly GCA_030979885.1. NCBI lineage: Eukaryota > Viridiplantae > Streptophyta > Magnoliopsida > Poales > Poaceae > Lolium > Lolium multiflorum. The sequence continues at coordinate 100,620,178 of CM061751.1, forward strand.
GAGATGAAGTGGAGGTCGTCCACGCCGATGATTCAGCCGAGATTTCAACAGCCGGCATGGGCATTTGGGAGGCATCAGGTCAAGAACCACTCTCGGGCATCAATTTGGACGACTGCGAACGCATCGATGTGACAAAGAACGGGGTAAGGCTGGTTCTATCCACCGGACTGACCGTATAACGAGAACAACATCGATGGACAAATGTGGTGAGGCTGATCCTTGTGATCGGCCCCGAAAATTTGTGGAGGAACATTACAAAACCATCACCGAGCAATCAACGTGGAGGCCGGTTCCAGCAATCGGCCAAAATTATCCCACCATCTATTTTGCCTGGGATCGACATTTGACCCAGGGACTACCACAAGAGCCGATACCATCAATTTTGTTGATCGGCTGGGGGCATCTAGATGGATAAAATACATATGAGGTAACATTATCAAGTATGGGGCCGACGCACAAGTTTATTTTGAGCACAGCCGATGCGCAGACATCGACTTACGGATACGAAGAAGCCGATGCATGGCCATCGACTCAAGGAATACAGCAAATGGAAGCCCAGGGCTACCTTAGTTGGCAGGTTCGGTAGGGTGAGCAAGAACATCAGTGTTGGCATCCAGAGCCACTTTTAGTTCATTAGAGCCACTACATTTGGGGGCCTCTTAGTCCAAGGGGGGTTGATCCTTCTACGCCTTGTTTGACTGCATCGGCTCTTTGGACATAAGTTTGTTCTGCTACATTGATGGAAGCTCGGGGGGCAGTTCACGTTGAAGGTCCTCTGCTTTTGAAAAGCCGATTTGGTTAGAATCGGTTGATGCCTGCAGGATGAGGCTGCGAAGATTTCTCCAGTGTTTGGTGACTCACGAGGAGCTGCCTTCAAGCATTTTTTTTTCATGGGCTAGAACAACTCCTCACCGGTGTTCATTGGAAAAGGAAAGTTGCCCGATTCGGAATCAGACAACCCCACAGAATTGAGGCTTGCCTCCATTGGTCTGAAGGTTCTCTTGTGTGCTGCCTTTGCTCCATCGGGGAGGTTGCTGCACCATAGCTGAGAAGCGGATAGTGGCCCGATACTACCGGCACACTTTCATGCTCGCCTTGGTCAAAGGCTCGGGGGCCATCTGACCGTGGAGATTTCTTTGCCCTGGAGGATCCTTTGCTATCAGAAGTGATTTATTTTTGGAGTCGGCTAGCGTTATACCATAGCTTGTCAGAGGAATAGCGCTGGTGTCACCAAAATATATCAGTTCCCACATCAATTGAGAGACAAGCCTAGAGCTCCGTTGAGGACACTTGCCCAAGATCAAATTACCAGCCTACGGGGTTAATGGGTAAGAGTCATGATCCTGTTTGAAGTGTCTCACGGTGCAAAGCCAATGCGCAGCCGTCGGCTTTTGTACGAGCGCCCAAAGTTGCCTCATTACCAGTTTGGCAATGCTGTTATGAGAGAATTGGCATCCCAAAACAGCCTATTGTTCATTGAGTCAGGGGTGATCGCCTAAAGTAACGGCTGACAATGGGAGAAGGATGATCGGCTGGTTGGCCCTGCGCGATGTCTCTTCTAGGCGTGATCAAACCTAGGACTGTTTGTCTGAATTGCGGGCCCTCATCATGGTTCTCACCTCGGCTGAAGCTCGGGGAGCAGTTGGCCTCTTGGATGCTCTGATGGAGGAGCCGATTACATGGTCGTTGGCTGGTTCCGCGGACACGGACTTGTTGAGCACTGACCAGGCTCACAATCATTCCGATGCCAAAAAGATGAGGAACGGATCATGGGGGATTGATGCGTGGAGATCGGCTCATTAAGAATCGATCGAGTTGACGATCGGCCAAGCTAGCATAAAGGGGGATCGGTGAGATCAAGTTGGGGAAATTCTCCATTGATAACTAGATTTCTTACAAGGGAGGAACCGATTGCTTAAGAAGAAAAGAACAAAAGGAGGGTCCACTACTGCTAGGCCTACACTAGTAGATCCTGATCTACGGGCCGTCACTGCCTCATCATCTTCCCATCGGCGCTGCTGCCGATGGCCTCATCGCCTCCCGAGGCCCTTTGCGGGAGCTTCATCCTCTTCTTCGTCATCGCTGTCGTCGTCGTCCCACCACATGCGGAGGCGCTTCGCTGGTGGGTAACCCTCGAGGGAGTCGTCGGCGTCTTCTTCCTCCTCCTCGTCGGAGGAGAAGCCCCCGTCCCAGGGGAAGAGGTCGTCATCGCTTGTTGCTTCCAGCTCCCCGTCAATGAGGAACTGAGGTCTTCTTCCCGTCGGTGAGGGGTTCGTCGTCTTCCGACTCATTAGAAGTCCAGTCCGCGCGTCCCAATGGGGGGCGGGCCTCGTAGATGGCCATCGGATCGACCTCCTGCTCGAGCTCGCTGGAGGAGGAGGATTGGAGAGACAGGAGAGGAAGCAGTGGAAGAGGAAGAGTCCATGGGGACTAAGGGGGGTCTTTTGGTTTGCCGATGATCACTGTGGGGCAAGGGGATGAAGAAAGGAATTATGGGAAGTGGCCAATTAAAAGGGGCAAAGCGATTTAATGCCCAAGCAGTTTTCGAGGACGTGGTGCCAGAACCGTCAAATCGCGCAGAGAAGGCGAGGAGGCAAGACGTCATCATGAAGCATACTGCGACAGTTTTGCTCTGCCACGACATGACCCGACGAAGAAAGCGTAATGATTTTGGAAATGTCATTTCCAAAACCAGGGGGGCATGTGTTATCACCAGAATTGGACCAAGTCAGAGGTGGGCCGCGATCAAGATGGATTTGAAGATATACATATAGAAGAGATATGAGAATCGGCCTTGTGTACCAAGTTTGGGCTAAATGGCCCGTGTATCTGTAACATATTAGGATACGTGTCGTGTGAGAGTTAGAGTTTGGCCCGTGCGCGTTTGGTGCACGCCCACATTAGAAAGTCCGCTGGACTATAAATATGTATCTAGGGTTTATGGAATAAACAACAACCAACGTTCAACACAAACCAATCTCGGCGCATCGCCAACCCCTTCGTCTCAAGGGTTTCTCCGGTAAGCACCATGCTGCCTAGATCGCATCTTGCGATCTAGGCAGCACGAGCCTGCCTACGTTGTTCATGCGTTGCTCGTGCTGAAGCCTTTTTGATGGCGAGCAACGCATTATCATAGATGTGTTAGGGTTAGCATTGTTCTTAGTATCATATGCTGTCGTAGTGCAACCCTTGCGCATCTAGCCGTCCTTGTACCTCATCATGGGTGCGGGGGCGGCACCCCGCTTGATCGTTATTTAGTAGATCTGATCCGTTACGGTTGCTCCTTGATTCATCAAGGATTAGTTTGATATCTGCAATAGTTAGGCCTTACAAAGGGTTGGAGGATCCAGCGGCGCGTAGGATGTAGTTTGCTGGCCCTAGACAGGATGTTCCGAGGATCAACCTCGTGTTGGTTTTTAGGCCTTGTCTAGGATTGGCTTACGATCACCGTGCGCGGCGAGCCCAATCGTGAGTAGGATGATCCGATTATGCGGTGAAAACCCCGGATCGTCGTGGATCTCATATGCTTTATCTTGATCAAGCAGGACCACCATATATTCGGCCACCTTGGACGAATCATGGGTAGATCGGCTCCATGAGCCGATTCACGAGATAACCAGAGCCGATCGAGGCTCGTATTTAACGTGTACGTGTGTGCCCTGCAGGAAACTAAGCGAGGCATCATCCACACCGACCAGGTATAGGTCAGGTGGCACGCCCTGCAATTTGCATCGGCGCGCGACCAGGAGGCTTTGCGGGCCGTCGCTACGAGGGGGGGCCAGCCGCAGCCCTAGTTGTTCCCGGCTCTACGGTGTTGGCCAGTCACTGCCCGCCAGTGGGTTTCTGACGTCAACAATTTCTGTTGCCGGGTTTTTGGACCAAAGCAATGAGATTTTTTGACGTGTATACTATATTTAACATTACCAGCTTCCGATTTATGTATTTGGCGAGGTATTATTGTACCAAGGCGAAATATTTTTGTCTGTTTTGTACGTATTTTGATGCTTGAAGGTGTAGAGCCCCCAAGTGTGTCGACGAATAAGAAGTATATCTTTACTATTTTTATTATATTGCAGCACCGCGAGCCCGCCTCATTAAAAACCTTTCCCGGCCCCACTCGGTGCCCTGAAAAAGAAAGTGCGTCCGAAAACTGCGGACGTTTGTACATTGTATGTTTAGGAGACTATATTTCGATATCTAAGCGTAAAACGCCCGAGCTGCGCCACGTTCCAAGGGTTTGGCTCAACGTTCCCCGTCTTCTTGTCCTTGATTCTGTATGCTCCTCCTTCGATTACTTCGACGATGTAGGGTCCAAGCCATGGTGACTCGAGTTTTTCATGACTTTTTTGGTTGAGTCGCAAAACTAAATCACCAACTTGAAAAGATCTTGGCCATAATCGTCGACTGTGGTAATTCTTCAGGTCCTGTTGATATTTAGCGACTCGTGACAGGACTTCGTCTCGAGCTTCGTCAAGTGCATCGACGTCATCCTCCAAAGCTTTTCTCGAGGTTTCTTCATCATATTCTGTGACTCTTGGAGAATCGTGCTCTATTTCTATCGGCAGGACTGCTTCGCTCTATGGACCAGAAAAACGGCGTTTCTGCGTCGCCGTATTTGGTGTTGTTCGGATACTCCACAACACACTTGGCAGCTCATCTGGCCAAGTATGCCGAGCTTTTTCCAATGGTCCTAGCGGCGCTTCTTGATACCATTGCAGATGATGCCATTGGCCTTCTCGACTTGACCGTTGGTCTGTGGATGTGCAACGGACGCAAAACTCAATTTGATGCCTACTTCTGCGCAGTATGCTTTGAACTCCTTGGACGTAAAATTACTGCCGTTGTCGTGACAATGCTATGAGGGACTCCAAATCTAAAGACGATGCTTTTCACGAACTTAATCGCTGACGCGCCGTCCGGTGAATTTATCGGCTTTGCTTCTATCCACTTTGTAAATTTGTCGACAACGACAAGCATATACTCATAACCTCCTGGCGAAGCTTTGTGTAGTTTTCCCATCATGTCGAGACCCCATTGAGCAAAGGGCCAAGATAGTGGGATTGGCATAAGTTCTGCTGCGGGAGAGTGAGGTTTGGCGGCAAATCTTTGGCACGCGTCGCAAGTTCTCACTATTTCCTTCGCGTCCTCGATTGCTGTTAACCAATAAAATCCTGCTCTGAAAACTTTAGCCACGATAGCTTGGCTACTCGCGTGGTGGCCGCATATTCCTTCGTGCACATCTTTCAGGATGATTCTTCCTTTTTCGGGTGTAACACATCTCTGTAGCACGCCCGAAATGCTTCGTCTGTACAACTCCCCTTTTACCACAGTAAAAGCTTTTGATCTCCTAATTATTCGCCTAGCTTCAACTGGGTCGTCGGGTATTGTTTTCCGTAGGATGTATGATATGTAAGCCTGCATCCATGGAGTTTGCACCATCATAACTAGCTCCTGCTCCTCTTCTTCTTCTACTGTGTCGTTGGTGGTACTCGAGGATTTCTCTTTTTTCTCCTTCTTTATTTTCGCTGGCTTTGTTGATCTCTCGCTTATCTCTTCCCAAAACACGCCTGAAGGAATCGCGAGACACTGTGACCCGATGTTTGCAAGAACATCGGCTTCATCGTTACTCAGCCTGCTGATGTGGTTTACCTCACATCCATCAAATAATTTCTCCAACTCATTGTACACCTCTTTGTATGCTATCATACTTTCGTTGACTGCATCACATTGATTCATAACTTGCTGTGCCACCAATTGCGAGTCGCCGAAGATTTTCAATCGGGTTGCACCACAAGCTTTCGCCATCTTCATCCCATGTATGAGAGCTTCATATTCTGCTTCGTTGTTAGACGCATTTGGAAACGTCATCCTTAAGACATATTTCAACTTGTCGCCTTCAGGTGATACCAATATCACGCCTGCTCCAGCACCTTCTAACCTTTTGGACCCGTCGAAGTTCATGGTCCAAGTTCTCGATAAAAGCCCCGTGTTTTGTAGCTCCATCCACTCTGCAATGAAATCTGGTAAAACCTGCGATTTTATTGCCTTTCTTTTTCATACGTGATGTCCCGAGGAAAGTTCTATTCCCCAAAGGGAGACACGACCCGTAGCTTCGGGTTGTTCAGTATATTTGACAAGGGAGCTTCATTGACCACTATTATCGGGTGCGCCGAAAAATAGTGTCGCAATTTTCTTCTTCGTGAATACTCCATATGCCGTTTCGATATTGCGGATACCGCTGTTTTGAAGCGACAGTACTTGATGAAATATACGGCCTCTGAACTCCATGAAGCTTGCCTTCTTCTTCTCTCTCGACTACTAGGGCTGTGCTGACCACTGCGGTGTGGCTGCAATGTATAAGAGGAGAGGTTCTTTCTCTTTAGGCGCCACCAATATCGGTGGTGTGGAAATTGTCCGTTTGAGGTTATCGAAGGCTCTATCTGCTTCCTCGTTCCATTGAAATTTTCCCCCTGTTTGATCAATGCATAGAACGGCAACGCCTTTTCTCCTAGCCGGCGACAATCTGCTTAAAGTGCAACTCGCCGTTAGCTGTTGTATTTCTTTCAACTTTGTTGGCTTTCTCATAGTCACGATGGCCTGGATTTTTCAGGGTTGGCTTCAATCCCTCTTGCTGATACTAAGAACCCGAGAAGTTCTCCCAGGAACTCCAAAAGAGCACTTTGTCGGGTTCAGCTTGAGGCAGAACTTGTCGAGGTTGTCGAAGGTTTCCTTCAAATCTTCGATCAGTCGACCCTTTCTTTGATGTTATTACGACATCGTCAATGTAGACTTGCACATTTTTTCCAATCTGTGTTGCTAGGCACTTGCATCATCCGCTGATATGTTGCTCCCGCGTTTTTCAAACCAAAGGGCATTGTTTTGTAGCAAAACACGCCGTAAGGTGTGATGAACGCTGTTTTGGCTTCATCTTCTTCTTTTAATCTGATCTGGTTATAACCAGAGTATGCGTCCAAAAAGGAAAGACGTTCGCATCTGCCGTGGAGTCGATGATTTGATCGATCCTTGGGAGGGAAAGTGATCCTTGGGACAATGTTTATTGAGACACGTGAAGTCGACGCACATGCGAAGGACTATTGTGTGTTTTTCGGCACCATCACTGGGTTAGATACCCATGTGGCTTCTGTAGATATTTCTTTGATGAAACCAGCATCTTTGAGTCGATCTATTTCCGATAACATGGCTTTGCGGCTAGGTTCAAAAACGCCGCAAAGGTTGCTTTTGGTCTTGCGAGAGGATCCAAATTGAGGTGGTGCTCGGCAAGTTCTCTGGTACTCCTGGCATGTCACTGGACACCATGCGAAGATTTTCCAGTGCTCACGGAGGAACTCGAGCGCTATGCGACATCCATGTTTGCTGCAATGGATGTCGTTTTCTTTGGGTCGGTGGTACCTCTTTTGAATCCTTGGTTGTGTTGAAAGTTGGCTCCTTAGAAGATCTCCCTACCTCTGGTAGCACATCATAGTCAGTGAACCTTGGCGCCGCATACTCTGCTTGCATCCCGAAAGTTTCTGATAGTCGATGAAAATCCTTGTCGCATTTATCGATAACGCGAAACTTCCTTTGATTGTGATAGGTCCCTTGGGCCCAGGCAACCTCCACAACAGATATGTATAATGCGGTACTGCCATGAACCTGGCATACGCTGGTCGTCCCAACAGAGCGTGATATTGCGACGGGAGATCCACAACTTCAAACTCCAAATTCTCTATCCTGTAGTTTTCTTGGGTTCCAAACTGAACGTCGAGGTTGATCTTGCCCAATGGGTAACTTGGCTTCTCTGGTGTAATCCCGTGGAAACGTGTGTCAGTTGGTTTCAAGTTTGCCAAGGATATGTTCATCTTCCTCAATGTATCTGCATACATAAGGTTTAGGCTGCTGCCGCCATCTATAAAAACTCTCGATACGTCAAAACCAGCGATTACTGCGGGTAATATGAGTGCTGATTGTCCTGGTCGAGGAACTTGTTGCGGATGGTCCGCGATTGTGAAGCCGATGTCTTGCCACGACCAATTTAAGTACTCACTGTTGGTGGAGGCATCTTCTCTGCCATGAACACTTGTCGTGAGATTACCTTCTGCGCCCTGTTGGATGGCCTAGCTTTCTGAATCATCGAGACCGCACCGTTAGAATTAGGATCAACATATGGAGGTGGGTGTGGTGCTGCCGCTATTCTGAGCTGGTGCCGATTTTCGTCCGTAATTGCGGGAGGAGGTGGAAGGTGGATCTCGCTCCTTGGCCCCTGGGGGTTTCTATTCACGGCTTGGGCATTTGCGATTCCTGCGGCTCGCAACATTGCCTGAAAATTTCGGAGTCTTTCTGGAGATGCCTGACTGCCTCTTTCCATTATTGTCAAGATAAAAGTGCATTTGACACGGACCGTTCATCATCTCTTCGGGGGACACATAAGGTCTTTGAAACCTTGGTCCACTGTTTTGTCTGTTGCCGCGAGAATCGCCTCTATTGTCGCCTTGATGCTCGTTACTCCTTTGATAGTCATCTCGACTGTTCCCTCCAGGATTTCCTCGAAAGCCAGCCGATATATGGCCAGGAGCATCGTTGTTGTAGACTGGCGAGAAAATCGCCTTCTATTTTGATAATTTCGACCACGATCCTCTTCTGGCGACCTGTGTCGCTTGTTGTATATTGCGTCTTCTCCATCTGCCCACTTATTGGCTATCTCCATGAGTGCTGATATGGTCTTAGGGTTAGTTCTCCCTAAGTCCTCGACGAAGTCTCCTCGCCGAATTCCTGCCACGAACGCATCTATTGCTCTCTCGTCAGATATATCTTCTGCCGAGTTTTTATAATGTTCCACCGCTGTATATATTTTCTCATCGACTCGTCATGTTTTTGTCGACACGCCCTCAACTCTTCTAATGACGCAGGTTTCTTGCAGGTGGATCGGAAATTTTTCACGAAGATATCCTCAAAGTTATCCCAGCTATCGATGGAACTTGGGGGAGTTTCTTTATCCAAGATCTCGCGGCACCGCTCAAGTGAACTTGGATACTTTGCATGGCTGTTGCTCTGGTTCCTCCTACCAGCTTTACCATCTCTAGATAATCAACGAGCCAATCCTCGGGATCCTGCAAACCGTCGAATTTCTTGAAATTTTTGGGTAACTTGAATCCTTTTGGACTCGAGTTTTTTGACTCTTCTCGTAAAGCACGGGAGCCCACACATATCTTCGTCGGCAACTTCTGGTGAGTGCTGACGCTCTCTTCTTTCTTGTCGCGCTCTGTCCACCCTTACTTGGACTGCTGTGTCTCTTGCTCCACTTGTTCTTGGTGGGTCTTGAACTGCTGCGGTGGGTCGTGGACTATTTTGCCTAGGATTTTCTTCGGGAGGCATTGCTGCGAACGCTGTTCCCATAACTCCAACTCCCGCCATTGCCATATTAAACAATGCTTCTCTCGGGTCCCCAGGGGGTGGTCTGGACGCGAGAATGTATGCTTGCGTTGCCATGTACCCTGCTTCTGGCGTTTTCGGGATGATATCAATCGACATAAAGGACATGTCGAGATTTTGAATTATGTTTCCTCTCTCTGCTTCGGGTATGTTTTGCAATCGAGACATTTCTCTCCTCCGAGCTTCTCTGTGACTGTCTCCCGAAGTTCCTGATTGTCGACTTAACTCTGCTCGGCGTCTGCTTGATGCGGAAGCTGCCTCTTTTCTCCTATTCAAAGATGTTGTCTGTTTTTCCAATTCTTTGCTTACCCGAGCAAGTCTATATTGATATGCTTGTAGTTCTTGTACAGTAGCAGTGGCTGTCATTGGTTCTGAACCATCCATGGCTCTTGCAGCCCTATCACACGCTGCTTGCGGGAGTTGTACTCTTTCTCGAGGTGAGGACCCGACGTATTTAGTGCCTAGGCCTTTTCTGAGATCAGTGGGATCGATGTAAGGATTTCCCAAATCATCGAAAGCCTCGACGTTTCTGGTTCTGATCGCCTGCCTCTTCTATCGCATAAATCTGATGATATTTTGCGTATTGATTTTTGTCAGGATTGGTGACACCATCATATAGAGTGGTGAAGACCTTTCCGATGGCGACAGTTTTGTCGATGAAGTTAAAGCTGTCGACGCTGTCGGAATCGCTGCTTATAAAGGAGTCCGCAGACGACTCGAAGGATGTGTTGCTAAAGATCTTGGCGAGCTTTCCGCTTGCCTTGTTGTCGATGAAGCGTGGCGACGAAAACTCCTCGTCACTCGACGAAAAGTTAGAATCGACCGCTGAAAATTCCGACGAGATCGGAACTTCGAGACGGTAGGATCCTTCCTTGTTGACGCCAAATCGGAATTCTCCGAACGTCATGACGATGGGCTCCTCCAGATAGGCACACGCATCCATACGGGAGGGCGGGTGAGGAATAAAATCGACTAGGTCAGTTTTTTCCTGGTTACCTCGATCCATCGCATTGCTTGCCACCGACGAAGTCGACGATCTTGAACGTGCCATCGAGATCAGCTCCTTGCAACCTCTAATTCCCACAGACGGCGCCAATGGACAAAGGATTAATTTGTCAATGCCTACAGATTGTAGACTAGGGTTTTGCTAGAAGTAGAGGGCAAGTAGATCTCGAAGGTTCAGGCGAAAAGTACTCGACGATTATGAAAACTAGGGTTATGTTGACAGTAGATTCGATCCTTTCTTTGTCCCTCGACTCCCCCTTATATAGGAGGCGGAGTCGAGGGTTTCGTAGTACACAAGTTACAGAGTTCGGGAGGGTTTCGTACCCAACCCGTAAGATTACAAATCTCTATCTTTCCTAATACAAACTATCTTTCCTTAACACTAAATGGGCTTCCAAGTCTTCTTATTCTTCGAGTCTTGGGCTTTGATTAAACCCGGGTACCATCTTTGGCAGGCCCATTGGGGATGCCTATGTCGAGCCCCCGCCGGAGGTGAATTGGGGGCGGCGTCGGCTGACGTGAAGGAGGTGTAGGTGAACCACCACCGCCGCGCCGCCCCACCGGTGGGGGTGGACTTGTTCGCCTTGGCGCCTCGCCTGGAAACTTGATAAACTTCTTTTGCCATAGAATGAGCTGGCGCTTGACATCTCCAAGTCTTCTCGCCCCTTCAGGTGTAGCAATGTCAATGTCCAGGTCCTCAAACCCTTGGACTATGTCCTCCACCGTGACACAAGCATAGCCATCTTGAATGGGGTTGTTGTGGTGGAGTGCTCCAGGTAAACATGGTAAAGCACTGCCGATGGCTACCTTCATGGACATGTTCTCGATAGGATAATACAGATGACATTCTTTCATCTCCTTTATATCATCCACGGGGTAGCGAGAGGCTCCGGTGCAGTAATTTCGACCACCAGAGGCTCCGGTGCATTTCGACCAGCAGAGGCTCCGGTGCAGTAATTTCGATCGTCGGTGCACCAGCCGGTGGGGCCTCCATGGAAGCCACGCTGCTTCTTCTCTGGTGCTGGCTTCCGCCTCCTGTCTTCCCGCTCCCATTTTTCCCGCCATTTGTCACTACATATATGTAGCCCGGCTTGGCCAGCATTATGACATCTCTACAATCTCTCATCAATCTCTCATGGCTTCCACCACACCTCTAACCTACCAGCAGGTGGAGGAGCTTTGCGCCTCGAACTACCCTTGCCACCGGGCTGCGTTCCCCGGCTGGAGCCTAGCGCCGGCGGCGTGCCGGTCCCTCCGTCCCTCGAGTACTGCGCGCCGGGCGGCCATCACGAACCACTACTACCTCGACGTCACGCCGGAGCAGCGGATGATTCCCCGCTGGCATCCCGATAACCAGCATACTTGGGACGCCTTCTTCATCAATCGGCGTGAGAGGGCGCTCGCAGTATGAGGACGGTCTGCCTCCTGGAACTTCCACGAGGCCGGCTGTCGGCTATGGTGGTACGGCCGGACTCTGCAGAGCGTCATGGACTACATCACGGCGGCGATATCCCCCGCCTGCGCTACCTCAGTTCGAGCCACGAGCGTCGCCCGACGACAGCACGACAGCAGCGACGACGACGGCGACAACTTAGAAGGCGACGACTACCACAACGGCGGCGACTATGAAGACTACGAGTATGCATATTATACGCCTAGGCAGGAGTATGACTAAATCACTCCAAATTTCATGTATCATCAGTTCTATCTCGAATCAATCGAATCATTCGAAAATGGACACCAGAACACATCACGGACAATATAATTCACATGATCCATTCAACAAAGTTTGGTACAATAAATTATTACACATCATTTCTTCCCTTGTGTCCCTGCTTGCTTACGATTGGGCCGTATCCATGGAGCATCCTCATCATTTAACTTAATGCTTGGGTCGGTGTTCACTTTGAAGGGCGGAATTTCACCAAACATATTATAATCTTCGACATGTCTGTCTTGTCCTCCACTCCCACGATGTTTCTTTTCCCTGAAAGAACAATGTGGCGCTTTGGATCATCGCATGATGTACTGATCGTTTTCTTATCTTTCCGTTTCCTCGGTTTGCTACTCATGTCCTTGACATAGAAAACCTGAGCGACATCTTTCACTAGGACGAATGGTTCGTCAAGGTAACCAAGATTGTTGAAATCCACCATTGTCATTCCGTATTGCTGGTCCACCTTTACCCCACCTCCTGTTAGCTTGAACCATTTGCACCGGAACAAAGGGACCTTAAAGGAGGGTCCATAGTCAAGTTCCCATATCTCCTCTATGTAACCATAATATGTGACCTTTTGCCCATTCTCGGTTGCTGCATCAAAGCGGACACCACTGTTTTGGTTGGTGCTCTTTTTATCTTGGGCGATCGTGTAAAATGTATTCCCATTTATCTCGTACCCTTGGAAAGTCGTTATAGTCGAAGATGGTGTCTTGGCCAACATGTACAGCTGATCTACAACCTTATTGTTATTCATTAAATGTTTTCTCAACCAACTACCGAAAGTCTCCATGTGGGCCTTCCTAATCCAGGATTCAAGCTTCCCTGGGTTGTCCGAGCGTAAAATATTCTTGTGTTTCTCAAATTACGGAGCCACCAAGCTGGAATTGGTCGGAACTGTGTGGTGTGCTTCAGTCGGAGAATGGCCGTCCATACATATCGTTGATTTCCTTCCGATCGTGCCTTTTCCACTTAGTCTCCCCTCGTGCCGCGATCGAGGAAGACCAATCGGCTTAAGGTCAGGAACAAAGTCAACACAAAACTCAATTACCTCCTCATTTCCATAGCCCTTGGCGATGCTTCCTTCTGGCCTAGCACGATTACGAACATATTTCTTTAATATTCCCATGAACCTCTCGAAGGGGAACATATTGTGTAGAAATACAGGACCGAGAATGGAAATCTCTTCGACTAGGTGAACCAGGAGGTGCGTCATAATGTTGAAGAAGGATGGCGGGAACACCAACTCGAAACTGACAAGACATTGGACCACATTGTTCTGTAACCGTGGTAGAACTTCTGGAGACTCCGGAGACTCCTTGTCCCACGTGTGTAAAGGTGACAGTGTGTGCACCGTATGGGTCTCTTAGGCTATATTTCACAGAATACTTATTCACTGTTATGAATGGCATAGTGAAGTGCTTATTTATATCCCTTTATGATTGCAATGTGCTTTGTATCGCTACTAGTCTATGTGCTACTCATGTGATGTTATTAAAGTAGTCTATTCCTCCTGCATGGTGTAATGGTGACAGTGTGTGCATCGTGTAGTTCTTGTCGTAGATTATGATCATAATCTCTTGTAGGTTATGGAGTTGATTATCGCTATGATAGTATTGATGTGATCTATGCCTCCTTCATAGTGTGATGGTGACAGTGTGCATGCTATGTTAGTACTTGGTCTATTTTGCAAAGATCTATTATGCTCTAAGGTTACTTAAACATGAATATCGAATGTTGTGGAGCTTGTTAACTCCGGCATTGAGGGTTCGTGTAATCCTACACAATTAGTGGTGTTCATTATCAAACAAGAGTATATGTAGCACAAAGGAAAGAGAACTTATTTATTATGTGATCAATGTTGAGAGTGTCCACTAGCGAAAGTATGATCCCTAGGCCTTGTTTCCACCACAAAGAATTGCTTCCCACGCCAGCAAGCTATTTTCGGCGCCGCTTGTTTACTGTTTTTTGTATCTTTACTTTCTGCAATATTACCACCATCTATACCACGTGTTTTACTATCTCTTGGCCGAACTAGTGCACCTATACATCGACAAGTGTATTAGGTGTGTTGGGGACACAAGAGACTTCTTGCTTTGTGGTTGCGGGGTTGCTGAGAGGGATATCTTTGACCTCTTCCTCCCCGAGTTCGATAAACCTTGGGTGATCCACTTAAGGGAAAACTTGCTGCTGTTCTACAAACCTCTGCTCTTGGAGGCCCAACACTGTCTACAAGAATAGAAGCACTCGTAGACATCATACTCCCATGAACCTCTCGAAGGGGAACATATTGTGTAGAAATACAGGACCGAGAATGGAAATCTCTTCGACTAGGTGAACCAGGAGGTGCGTCATAATATTGAAGAAGGATGGCGGGAACACCAACTGACAAGACATTGGACCACATCGTTCTGTAACCGTGGTAGAACTTCTGGATTGATTACCTTCTGAGAGATTGCATTGAGGAATGCACATAGCTTCACAATGGCTACTCGAACATTTTCCGGCAGGAGCCCCCTCAAAGCAATCGGAAGCAATTGCGTCATAATCACGTGGCGTCGTGAGACTTCAGGTTTTGGAACTTTTTCTCCGCCATGTTTATTATTCCCTTTATATTGGACGAGAATCCAGACGGGACCTTCATACTGCTCAGGCATTCAAAAAGATGACCTTCTCTTCTTTGGTCGAGAGCGTAGCTGGCACGACCTTGAAACCATTCCAGATGCCGGTTATCAGGGTCTTTCAAACGTTGCTGGTCCTGGCGTGCTTCCTTTGTATCATTTGTCTTCCCATACACGCCCAAGAAGCTTAGGAGGTTCACGCAAATATTCTTCGTAACGTGCATCACGTCGATTGCAGAGCGGACTTCTAGGACTTTCCAATATTCTAGCTCCCAGAATATAGATTTCTTCTTCCACATGGCTGCGTGCCCGTCAGCTCCCTTTGGAACTGATTGTCCGCAGGACCCTTTCCAAAGATGACTTTCAAATCCTTGACCATATCAAATACCTCAGCACCAGTGCGTTCAGGCTTCGGCCGGTGATCTGCCTTGCCGTTGTAATGCTTGCCTTTCTTTCTTACTGGATGAATTTTCGGAAGAAATCGACGATGCCCAAGGTACACGTTCTTCTTACAATTTGGCAAATGTACACTTTCAGTCTCATGTAAGCAGTGCGTGCATGCATTGTATCCCTTATTTGACAGTCCCGAAAGGTTACTAAGAGCAGGCCAATCGTTGATGGTTACGAAAAGCAACGCTCGTAGGTCAAATTCCTCTTCTTTGTGCTCATCCCACACACGGACACCAGGTCTGCCCCACAGCTGTAAAAGTTCATCAACTAATGGCCTTAGGTACACATCGATGTCGTTGCGGGTTGCTTCGGACCTTGGATGAGCACTGGCATCATAATGAACTTCCGCTTCATGCACAACCAAGGAGGAAGGTTGTAGATGCATAGAGTCACGAGCCAGGTGCTATGGGGAGCTCTGCCGCAAAGGATTCATGCCATCTGTACTTAGACCAAATCTTATGTTCCTTGCGTCAGCTGCAAAATCTTTGAACTCTCTATCAATCTTTCTCCATTGCGTTCCATCTGCGGGGTGTCTCAACTCCCCGTCCGACTTACGGTCCTCTTTGTGCCATCGCAACAACTTGGCATGCTCTTTGTTCTGAACAGACGTTTCAACCGTGGTATTATAGGAGCATACCACATCACCTTGGCGGGAACCCTCTTCCTGGGTTTCTGGCCCTCAACATCGTCACCGGGGTCATCGCCTCTGATCTTATAACGCAATGCAGTGCATACCGGGCATTCATTCAAATTCTCGTATTCACGCGGTAGAGGATGCAGTCGTTGATGCATGCATGTATCTTCGAGAACCTCTAAACCTAGAGGGCAGACAACCTTCTTTGCTTCGTACGTACTGGCGGGCAACTCGTTATTCTTTGGAAACATATTTTTCAACATTTTCAGCAAGTTTTCAAATGCCGAGTCAGCTACACCTGCTGTGCCTTCCATTTCAGCAAATCCAGTGTGCAGCCCAGCTTTTTCAGACCATCATCGCATCCGGGGTACGCCTTTTTGTGATCCTCTAACATGCGATCCAAATTCTACCTCTCCTTTTCAGTTTTGCAGCGTCTCCGTGCATCAGCAATGGTCCGACCAAGATCATCAACGGGCTCATCACGTGCCTCTTCTTCACCTTCCCCTTCACCTTCCCCTTCACCTTCAGCATCCTCCATGAAAGTATCACCGAAATGAGCAAGATAGCTTTCATCGATGAAATCATCCCCTTCTTCATCTTCTTCCATTATAACCCCTCTTCTCCATGCTTGGTCCAACAATTATAGCTTGGCATGAAACCGTGCCGAAGCAGGTGCATGTGAACATCTCTTGAGGAAGAGTAACCCTTCTGATTCTTACGGTTAACACATGGACAGATAACAAAACCCCCCTGCTTGTTCGCATTAGCCACTACGAGGAAATCTTTCAAACCCGTAGTGAACTCGCCGGAGAGTCGGTTACCGTACATCCATTGCCGATTCATCTGCATTATTATAATATAAAATATATAATTAACCATCATGCATTTGTTAAACTAACTAGCTACAAACAATATAAATTAAACAATGAACTACACACATGCATATTTTATCAATGACACATGAAAGGTTCAAGTTGCTAACCGCGATCGAGGAGGAAAAAATAAATAAGGAAGCTCAAGTGTGGCTCCAACACTTCATATCATGTTTGTTTCATGCTCTTGGGGCATTTTATCAAACACCTTGTGTGCATAAGAGGAACCAAAAGCAAACCTACACCCCCTTGTGAAGCTTGTGAAGAGAAGTGGCACCAAATGGCTAAGTGCTGTGAGCTGAGGCCCTTTTATAGGGATGGGCCTTTAGTCCCGGTTGGCATGGCCAACCGCGACTAAAGGCCTTCGGGCCAGGCCCGAGGACCTTTAGTCGCGGTTGGCCGGCCAGCCGCGACTAAAGCCCATCCGTCCACTAGCCGCGAGCGGCTGGGCCCAGCTCTTTAGTCGCGGTTCGCCACCAGAACCGCGACTAAAGACCCCATTAGTCGCGGTTCCTATATTTTGGCGACTAATGGGGCTGGACGGAAGGCCATTTTTCTACCAGTGGTTACATGGATCACCGAAGACGATGCACCGCCGACCTTAGAGTACGGCACGTTCTCAGGCCAGCACTACCCGTCCCTCGCCCTCTACCACTCAGGAAACATCCACGACGCCATCATCAGCCCGCTGAAACCCAACCCGATGTACTACTACCTGTGCATCTCCGACTAGTTGCTCGAGTTTTCCTTCCGGCCACCGGCTCCTAGCCTCCCCTTCCGAATTGCGAGGCTTCTTCACAAGTTGTGTACCAATGAACAAAGCATAGAGCGAAGGAGGATAGTTCTTTGTTGGGTTGGGGATGACCCTCTGGAGGTCGCGAGCCCCCGGAATGGCTGGGAGGCCGTAATACTTGAGCATCTTCTGGTCAATGCCGATAGCATCGCTGCGGAATCTGATCAACTCATCCCAAGGAATTCCATGAGGGCTTGTGGAACTGCATCCGTGTGCAGAATGTGGAAGACGAGCACTTCGCTGGCGACGCAGAGTTGGAGGACGGCGGCGCGCTGCCTCTGCTGGAGTGGAAGGTCCTTCTGGCTTCCTAGATTCGCAATGGTGAACTCGCAATCCAGGCCGACGGAGGTACTTGGTCGGAGCAGCGTCGAGGTACTTTTCCTTCACACGGTGGATCCACCTCTTCACCCTCTCAGACCGATGGGTGAAGGTCATGCAGAAGGTCATGCCTTCCTCGTCGAAATGGTACACCCTGGAGGGTGCTACGAAACTCGCCATTGGGACAGAGGCTTCGTGTTCTTGGATTTTGGTGGGTGAAGACAAAATTTGGAGGGATCGATAGGCCGGGAGGTTGATCATCTCGTAATCATAGTAGAATCAAATGTGAAAATGATAAAAAAAGGAAATACAATTAATTGATCTGGATAGTGGGGCTTACTTTTTTTTTCAAAATTCCACCGATCTATTGATAATTATCTATGGCACAAACCGAAGGCGTATCGTCGTACTTGCCCCTCCATCATTGGTGTCGGTGCTCTATAAGGATGGCATTGGGTAGGGTACGGGCAGGGTAGAGAAATACCATACCCATACTCATATAGTTAACGGGTAGAAAGTTGTACCCATGCCCGTACCCATGTGTATGAAACTCTACCCGTATCAATACCCGATGGATACCCGTATCCATTGAGTACCCAACGGGTTGATCAAATAGTACATTCATAATTTTACATTCAACGATAGCATATTTGATAAAAAACAATTATCTCAACTCAATAACAGGTGGTTGAGTATATGACAATTATTAAAATTTTGAAATCACAATCACATTCTCATAACTTAGAAGTCAACAAGATTAGAAGAGTCACACAACAGATTGACAATTGATGACAACTTAACATAGATTCACAAAACCAATAACTTGTCTCTTTAATTGCATAGATCTACATGTCTGTATAAATGGGTAGGGTATGGATATATCCATGGTACAATGCTACACTCGTGCTCTATCCGTGACTTAATGGGTAAGGATATGGTAAGGATATGGGTACTACTTATAGGTATAAAATTGTACATATATCGTACATATACGGGTACGGTACCGTGAATAAAATTGCAATCCTTAGAGCATCTCCAGTCGCGTCCCCCAAACGATGTCCGGACAAAGCGCCGGATTAGTCGTTTGGGGGACGTCCGGACAAAAATTTCGTTTGGAAAAGGTCCCTTTTCCACGTCCCCCAAACGCGACCTCCAAACAAAAAGTACGTGTAAAAGTTGTGTCCGGCGTCCCCGGTAGAGACTCTATACACAGGGGATGGGTTAGGGACGCCGGACAACATTTGGAACACGTCCGAACCGAAGCGGCCTTTGAGGCACGCGACTGGGTCGTTTTTTGGCCGGCGTCCCCCAAATCCCTTTGAGGGACGCTTTGGGGGACGCGACTGGAGATGCTCTTAGAGCCCTAAAGAAATTGCTATTCAACTTCGTTGCAGGTGCACGTATCAACCGTGGGCTCTGACAGGATGAGGGTGACATGGATCACCGAAGCTGATGCACCGCCGATCGTAGAGTACGGCACGACCTCAGGCCAGCAGTACCCATTCTCAGAGATCGGAACAACCACGAGCTACTCATACCTCGCCCTCTACCACTCAGGGAACATCCACGACGCCGTCATCGGCCCGCTGAAACCCAGCACACGACGTACTACTACCGGTGCAGCGCCGACCGGTCGCGCGAGTTCTCCTTCCGGACGCCGCCGCCCAGCCTCCCCTTCGAGTTCGTCATCGCCGGTACTGCATTCGCATGAAATGCTCCTCGATTTTACATTATTCCGGTCCCTTGTTATATGGCACGCTTTGATCGATTATGGGGCGAACAGGTGACCTCGGCCAGACCGGATGGACGAAGACGACGCTGCAGCACATCGCGGCCGCCGACTACGACATGCTCCTCCTCCCCGGCGACCTATCGTACGCCGACTTCTTCCAGCCACGCTGGGACTCTTACGGCCGCCTAGTGGAGCCGCTGGCGAGCGCGCGGCCGTGGATGGTGACCCAGGGCAACCACGAGATCGAGAAGGTGCCCCTCCTTGAGCCGCGCGTCTTCAAGGCCTACAATGCGCGGTGGCGCATGCCGTTCGACGCCGGCGTCTCGCCGTCGCGATCGAATCTCTACTACTCGTTCGACGTGGCCGGCGGAGCCGTGCACGTCATCATGCTGGGCTCGTACTCCGACTACAAGGCCGGCATGGCGCAGCACAGCTGGCTGCAGGGCGACCTCGCCATGATCGACCGGGGCAAGGTGTCGTTCGTGGTGGCGCTGGTGCACGCGCCGTGGTACAACAGCAACAAGGCCCACCAGGGGGAGGGCGACGACATGCGGGACGCCATGGAGGCGCTGCTCTACGGCGCTCGCGTGGACGCGGTGTTCGCCGGCCATGTCCACGCGTATGAGCGGTTCACGCGCGTGTACGAGGACAGGGAGGATCCATGCGCGCCGGTGTACGTGACGATCGGCGACGGCGGGAACCGGGAAGGGCTCGCGGACAAGTACATCGACCCGCAGCCGAAGACTTCGGTGTTTCGGGAGGCTAGTTTTGGGCATGGAAGGCTGCAGGTGGTGAATGCGACGCATGCGCTTTGGACGTGGCACCGGAACGACGACGACGAGCCTGTGGTGGCCGATCAAGTATTCAAGTGTGATGGATCACCAGCCTAGCATCCAAGCCGGCTTGTAACAAGTGAGTGGCAGCTCAAGCCTAACCCTAACATGTACTATCGATGTTGGAATGATGGAGTGAACTGTTCGTGGTTGATGATAGCCGGTCATCAACCCGTGCCGACTAGCATATTGCGCATACTTATACTTAGTAAAATCTTATGAAAAACAGATTAATGTACTTGGTTTTTTAGGAACTGGAAATATGTAAAGAAAAAAATAAGCTTGCTGCTCAAATTGCTAATCTCATGTTATATACTAACATATTCTCATTTCCTAGGTGTGTTATCCTATCATTGGGTAATATAAGGTGGTTCGGACCTTAGTAGCCAATGTTTAACACTTCCTAACCCTAATAGACTAATGGTTCATCCGATGTGTTCCTTTACACAGAATGGTTAAATAGGTTTGAGTTAGGAAGATAAATTGTTGATTATTGCTTCTATGTCCACTAGTAGGTAAAAGGCTACAGAGGCATGACTAATGGCAGCGGGTGCAGAAAGGCACACGCAACTGCTCTTTCTAGCAGCGGCCGGAAAAAGCGCACATGACTAGTTAGCTGGTAATGGTAGCGTGTGGACCGAAAGCGCACGCGACTAGTAAGTGGGAACCACATTTGCAGATGACAATAAAATACCAGAAGCGGGTTAATAGTGCAACATGCATGTATACGTTGTTGTTAGTAGCAGCCCGCGCAATACTGGCACGCGACTGATATCGGTGTCCCGTACCTAACAACCGCATTAAAGTCTACCTTTTGTGAGTGTGCATGATGCGTCAATGGCTGCATTGTATAAGATGATAAGCATAGTGTGTTAACACATCAACTTCGATGCTATATATATGTATGTATCCGTCACACTCTCTCAAAACACAAATTTTCGCGAAGATTTTCGTCTATTGATCGTGGGAAGCTCCTATGGCAGAGCTTCTCGAAGATGTCTTATGATTATAGCTCTTTCGCTAGCACTTATAAGACACCTTCGAGGAGCTCATCTTAGGATCAAATCACACAGCATGATTAATTAATTATAGGGGCAGGTTTATTGGCAACATCCAACAGGCGCGCTCACGGCTACACTACAAGGAATCCGTCGATACATGACGCTTTAAAAACGTCACTAAAAACGTCACAGTGGATTGGCTATGACGTTTTTTGACGGTTTTGAGAACGTCGAAAGCTGAGCGTCAGCAATGACCGTTTGTGGCGGTCTTTGTAGAAACTTCATAGCTAGATGATTGCGATGTTTTATAAACGTTATAGTTTTAACAACGTTTTAAACCGTCATTGTTGATCTAGACAAGCCACGTCAGGTCCAACGTGGCAAAACTGTGACGAAAAAATAACGTTATTATCTAAAATCAGCCCAATCCATTCAGTCTATTATATGGGCCAAGCCAAGTAATGCTGAATTTTTTCCTGCTTTGTTAGGCCTTGGCCTGTTACGAGCCCAATTCTTATTGTGCTTTTGCCTTTTAATCCATTTCAGTATTGGGCTTTTCGAATTTTGGTTTTCACAATCCAACAAATGTAGATTTCATTCTGATTCAACAAATTTGATACAATGCAGTATGATTCAGCAAATTTGCTCCAATACATTTCAGAAACTAGATCCAGTCAAGCTCATTATTACAATATAAGCATACACTTCTCATCACAACAACTTGGAATAATCATAAAAAATATGCTCAATTAGCACAGGGAAATAAAAATTACTAGATGGACCTAGCGAGCTTTGCTGCGTCCGTTTCTTTTTTCCGCGTAATGTGTGTTGGTTTCCCCTTAACTTTTTTGTTGTCATGGTTTAAACGAAATGAATCAACACAGACAAACAACTGCACCAGCCGAAGCATAAACAAATCAAATAAACACCCTAGGAGCAAACCAAACGCACCCAAATCAGGATCCATTGTTCCAAAAAGACACACCCGCAGCATCACATTCTCAATCTCCCAGTAAGACATTGGTACAGGCTGCCTCCTCCAACATCATAAAATGACCAATGCACAAACAACTTACATCGTCGCAAAAACGATAATGACGAAAGAACAAATCAGATCCGAAACACACCGAAAGCCAAAGCAGACGCATGGCACCAAGGGTGACGGGGCAGAAGAGCACCCCCAAACGATATATGTTTTGATTACACTTCGTTGCACTTCTATACATTTTCCGGCACTAACCTATTAACAAGATGCCACAGTGCCAGTTCTATCTTTTCTGTTGTTTTGTATTTTAGAAAAGTTGTACAGAAAATATTCTCAGAATTGGACAAAACAAAATCCGAAGTCAATATTTTACCATAACGAAGACGAAGTCCCAAGGGGGACGAAGAGGCGCCACAGGGCGGCCAGACCACCCCATGGCGCGGCCTGGGTGTGGCCCACGCCTAGGGGTGGTGTGGGCCCCCAGGCGGCCAACGACATCGCCCTTCCGCCTATTTATTCATGATCTCGGAAAAACCTAAACAGCCTCCATCCACGAAAAGTTCCGTCGCGGCCATCGCATACCCTAGCTCGGGAGGGTTCGAAGCTCTTCCCGGCACCCTGCCGGAGAGGAGATCATCATCGGAGGCCTCTACATCGCTATGCCTGCCTCCGAAGTGATGCGTGAGTAGTTCATCTTTGGACTATGGGTCCATAGCAGTAGCTAGATGGTTGTCTTCTCCAATTTGTGCCTCATGTTTAGATCTTGTGAGCTGCCTATCATGATCAAGATCATCCTTATGTAATGCTACATGTTGTGTTTGCTAGGATCCGATAAATATTGAATACTATGTTGAGATCGATTATATATACTTGTCATATATTATTTGTGATCTTGCATGCTCTCCGTTGCTAGTAGATACTCTGGGCAAACAAATGCTTTTGACTCCAAGAGGGGGTATTTATGCTCAATAGTACATTCATGCCTCTAGTTTTCTGGAAGAGTGACAATAACGTCTAAGATTGTAGATGTGCTGTTGCTACTAGGGAGAAAACGACAATGTTTATCCAAGGGTAATTCTATTGTTGACTTTACACACATTGCTTAATGCGATAATCTGTTGCTTGCAACTTAATACTGGAAGGGGTTCGGACGATAACCGGAAGGTGGATTATTAGTCATATACGCAGTTGGATTACGTTCTGTGTACTATGTTGTAATGCTCAAACGAATCTCATAGTAATCATCTTGTCATGTATTGTTTTTATTCTCTCAATTGGCCAGCTGTAATTTGTTCACCCAACATGTTATTTATCTTTATGGAGAGACATCTCTAGTGAACTATGGACCCCGGTCCTTTCTTTTACACTGATAAATTCATCTACTGCAATCTTGTTCTGTTTACTTTCTGCAAGCACTGTTCTCTTTAATTCCACTTCAAACATCTCTTTCCACGTGATACGTTTAATCCTTTGTATTCAGCAAAACCGGTGAGATTGACAACCTCATTGTATGTTGGGGCAAAGTATTTTGGTTGTGTTCTGTGCAGGTTCCACGTTATTGCTGACGCCAGTAGTGCGCCTAACAATAGTCAGGTAGCAACACCTTCAGAAGTCACGCCTTTCTCCTACTGGTCGATTAAACCTTGGTTTCTTACAGAGGGAAAACTTACTGTTGTGCTCATCACACCTTCCTCTTGTGGTTCTCCAACGGTGTGCAATCTACGCTACGTCAAGCACCATCAGTGTGCCGAAAGTGGGCATGTCGATGCAGTCGGCATCAAACATCTCATGTAAACCGAACGAACGGCCAAGTTCTATGTTGGGTCGTCCAATTGGGAACCTCTCCCACGACCAGAGCTACAGCAATAATGGGCAGCCAAGAAGGCCAGACCTAGACGCGCTAAGCTTGCAACCGTTGCACATACATCTGTACGTACTCGCCAACACTGCGGAACCCCAACTCCTAGGTGTTATTGTTGCCTGCCAAAACCCACCGGCGAGAAGTGGTTAAGCAACACGAAGAGCCGGGAGGCTGCCAAGACTGCTGGGTGGGCCCTGGTCCCTCGACGTCGTCCCGCAATGTTCCGGCACACGTCTGGCGGTTGCAGGCGTGCCACTGACCTATACAGTCGGGAAGGTGTTGGAATGCTTCGGTTAGTCTCCTGCATGGTAGACACGTAAACATTAAATACGAGCCCGATCGGCTCTCGGGTTGCCCTGTGGATCGGCTCAAAGAGCCGATCGCCCCATGATTCACGTTGGGTTTACGATGACATGGGGCTCCTGCTTGATCAACACAAAGTTAAACCAATCCACGACAGTTTAGGGTTTTCACCGTATGATCGGAACATCCTACGCGTAGTTGAGCCTAATAGACACGAAAGATGATAGAAAGCTAACCCTAAAAGAGGCCTAAAAACCAACATTAAGTCAATTCCCGGAACAATCCCTCTTAGAAATAGCAAACTATACCTTACGTGCTACCGGATCGTTCAACCCGTTTGCAAGGCCTAACCATACGGATATTAAACTAATCCTTGAGAAACAAGGAGCAACTATAACGGATTGGATCTACTAAACGACGAACAAGCAAGGTGCTGCCCTTACACCTAGATAGGTATAAGGGCAGCTAGATATCGAGGGACTGCATAGCTAAGCGAATATGTGTAAGAAAAGCACCAATGCAGGCCCCAAAACATCTATGATAAGTAGTGTTACTCGCCATCAACAACGCTTCAGCACGAGCAACACAAGATAAACGAATAAACGTACGCTGCCTAGATCGCAAGATGCGATCCAGGCAGCATGATGCTTACCCGGAAGAAACCCTCGAAACAAGGGGTGGCGATGCGCCTGGTTTGTGTTTGTTGTGAACGTGATTGTCCTCTTTTCTTAATAACCCTAGGTACATATTTATAGTCCAAGGGACTTTCTAATTCGGGCGTACACCTAACCGTGCACGGGTTAAACTCTATCTTTTAAATTCTAAACTAAGATGCAATACTATAATTTACGATACACGGGCAATCTAGCCCAAACTCTTCGCGCAAGGCCGCTTCAGAGACACTCCACGTGTATATCCTTCAAGCCCATCTCAATTACGGCCCATCTCCTGATTTGGCCAAAATCTGGTGATAACAGTTATGTCCTCGACGGTTGTTGCGTCCGCGATCTCCTGCGCAATGGGGATGTAGCGCCTGGAGATAGTCGTCCGGTGGTTCTCGGTGAACATAACCTTGCCGAGAAGCCACATAATATATGCCTTGCGGCTCCTGGTGATCTGTGGCTCTGTCATCAGATCGAAATGCCCAATCTACATTGATGAAACAAAAAGATGTTAGTACTCAAAGAATAAGCATCAATATAAATTATATATTAACCATGACTGTACCTCAAAGGCGAGTAACCAATCACACTTCGGGCCGTGGTCCTCAGAGGTGAAAGGACGGTTGATTGTCTCGAAGGCCGTGGAAACGAAACGCGGTCTGTTGTTCCCAATCTGCGGGCTCCTCCAACGGCCCAACGGGGTACCCCTCCAACGGTAAGCCCAGTAAGAACGAAACGTCCTGAAGAGTAGGAGCCATCTCTCCCCAACGGAAGTGGAACGAGTGTGTCTCGGGCCTCCATCGATCCACCAGGCAGGTAAGCAGCGAGTGGTCGTACTGCAGGCGTTTAATAGGCGCGCCTATCTATACCTCCGCACTTGTGGCCTCAACCAAACGTCCGAAAGGTAAGATTCCAACCCATTTAAACCTACAATTCCATAAAGCAACACGGTTTTGTAAGCATACTGCATAATTTAAATTGACAATACAAACAATATATTACACGTACCTCTCAACCCAAGCAGGGTGTATCTGCCAGTTGTGATCACCGCCACGAGTCACTAAGGTGGGGAGGCTACCGCGAGCATGTAGCTTTGCACCACAATGCTTCTTCTCCACATCCTGGCTTAGCAACGATCTTGATGCCATTCTTTGTGAACAAGAAGACAAATTGTTGAGCAAGTATACAACAACAACAACAACAACAACATCAAAGCCTTTTTTCCAAGCAAGTAGGGGTAGGCTAGATATGAAACCCAACAGAAAAAGAACCAAAACAAGGTGAAAGAAAGAAAGGAAAATAAGAAAAAAAGAAGAAAGAAGGAAAAAAAAGGAAAGAGAAAAGAGGCGAGTGACTAAGGTTCCGGCAGATGGATCGCTGATCTCCATGCAGTCCTATCAAGAGCCAAGACTTTAGGTACATTCTAATCCCTCATGTCTCCACCCACGTCAACTTTGGTCATCCTCTACCCCTTCTAGTCTCCTCCATACTCTTTAGAGTTCCACTGTTAACGGGAGCTTCTAGAGGCCTCAGTTAGATATGCCCAAACCATCTTAGTCGGTGTTGCACTAGCTTCTCATCGATCGGTGCCACCCCTAGCGTATCACGAATTGCATCGTTCCTAATCCGGTCCTTTCTTGTATGGCCGCACATCCAACATGGCATGTGCATCTCCGCGACACTCAATTGTTGGATATGTTGTATTTTAGTGGGCCAACATTCTGCCCCATAAAGCATCGCCGGTCTGACAACCATCCTATAGAACTTACCTTTTAGCTTTTGTGGGACCTTCTTGTCACATAGGATACCAGATGCTTGCCTCCACTTCCTCCACCCTGCATTGATCATGTGGCAAACATCCGCATCGATATCACCATTGCTTTGCAACATTGATCCAAAGTAACAGAAGGTGTCCCTCTTGGGCATTATCTTTTCTTCTAAACTGACATCTTCGTCTTCGCCACCAACACCACTAAAGTCGCATCGCATGTACTCTATCTTGGTCCTGCTAAGTCTAAACTCCTTTGACTCCAAAGTTTGCCTCCATAGCTCTAACTTTCTATCCACGCCGGCCCTAGTTTCATCTACTAGCACCACATCATCAGCAAAGATCATACACCAAGGAATATCTCCTTGTATATCCTTGGTCACCTCATCCATCACCAAGGAAAACATGTATGGGTTCAAGGCTGATCCTTGATGTAGTCCTATCGTGATTGGGAAGGTATCGGTCTCACTATCACCTGCGCGAACACTTGTCACAACATGATCGTACATATCTCTAATGAGGGTAATGTACTTTGTTGGAACTTTGTGTTTCTCCAACGTCCACCACATGACCGTCCTTGGTATCTTGTCATACGCCTTATCCAAGTCGATGTAGACCATATGTAGGACCTTCTTCTGCTCCCTATACCTCTCCATAAGTTGGTGAAGTAAGAAAATCGCCTCTGTAGTCGATCTCTCGGGCATAAAATCGAATTGGTTTTTAGTGACTTTCGTCACTCTCCTCAAGCGATGCTCGATGATTCTCTCCCAAAGTTTCATAGTATGGCTCATAAGCTTAATCTCTCGGTAGTTAGTATAACTTTGGACATCTCCTTTATTCTTGAAGTTAGGTACTAATATGCTTTTTCTTCACTGCTCAGGCATCTTGTTTGACCGAAAAATATGGTTGAAAAGCTTAGTTAGCCATACTATTGCCACATCTCCAAGGCTTCTCCACACCTCAATTGGGATACCATCAGGGCCGAGGGCCTTTCCTCCTTTCATCCTTTTGAGGGCCTCTTTAACCTCAAGCTCTTGGATATAAGGATTACAAATTATAGCATTGTTCGAAGCATAGAAATACAAATATTGTTGAATACTTATTACAAATATTGTTCGAATCATAGAAATACAAATATTGTTCAATACTTATTACAAATATTGTTCTAAGCATAGAAATACAAATATGGTTCAATACTTGTTACAAATATTGTTCAACGCATAGAAATACAAATATTGTAGCCTAGTTTCTTCCTCGCCCTCGACGACCCCTTGTGCCTCGTCGAGCCCTACTTGTTGTGCCAGTCCTAAAGGTTGAACAATTTGTATCCCAATGACCTAACTACATGCGCCACAGAAATAAGCAAACACGGCGCATATTTGCGTCTGGGATGCGTCATGGCGGACGCTGCGCGAATGCTCCAAGTGACCGCTCGCTTCTCCACCGGGCCCGCCTGGCAGCGAGCCATAGAGCTGCATCGAGCGCATCGCTTCGGTGGTCATCGCTTTCGCATCGGCGTTGCAGCCTTTGCCATCAATGGTGCGGCTTCCTCTTCTGCACGCGCACTGGCGGGCGGCGGCTGGGCTTCTGCGCCATCATCAATGGTATCGTGTCCGTGCACGCTCGGCCTTAAAAGTCGATCGGCATCGTTCCTGCCATTGCCCACACCAGCGACACCTCCACTCCCACCCCTCACCGCCGCGCGCCAACGCATAACCATGGGAAAGAAGAAGCACGACTCCGAGGCATCCGACAGCGGCACGAAGAAGGTGGAGCGGACGCACAGGGTGCCGCTTCCAGTCGAGGTGGCGCGGCTCATGTACAAGAACTGGATGCCATGCGTCGGCTGGCGGGACGTGCACCTGCCTCGCGGCGGTTGGCGGCTCAGCCACCTCCGGGTGCCTATCCCGCCAGTGCCTCCGCGCGAGCCAAACAGGAGCGCCGAGATCCGGCGTAGCAGTCGGTACCTGCCGCCGGACCTTCGCGCCGATCCCGCCTTCTCCATCGACTCCGACAGCTGGCGCACCTGGCGCAAGACCGAGAAGGACCCGAGGAGGCATGCGGGCTTCCTCAACGATAGTGACTTCCCGTTTGACCATCCACCACCGCCTCATCATCGAACAAGGCATCTGCCGATGCCTCCACATGATGACGACGATGACAGCGACGCCTACTACAATGAGGAAGCCAAGGACGACATCAATGACTACGGCGCATGCATTTTCCAGGAATGGCAGACGGCCATGGCGGAGGGCTGGGAGTTCGAGTAACCGGCGACAATGATGGACGACGAGATCGAGAGGCTCGGCATCCTCGTCTCGAAGGTGGACCGACCGGTGCAGCCGCCGCTTCCCCGGTACGCCACCGGCATCATGGCGACGGGCCTCACGGAGGAAGAGGTCCTAGACGGGCGCTCTAGGACTCGGCCCCGCAACCGCAGCCGCCGCCTCCACCTCCGCCGTACAATCCGTGGGCGGCTCCACCTCCACCGCCGGCGTGGGCTGCTCCACCTCCACCACCAGCATGGGCTGCTCCACCTCCATCACCGCCGGTGGCACCGGCGTATGTCCCGCCGGTTCCCAACTGGCCGTGGCCGGTACTGGATTTCGTCGTGATCGACGACGACTAATAGGCGCATGCGTTAGGTTTATTTTTTTTATTTTTCTTTCTTTATTATGTAAATTATGTTTTTATGTTGAAAAAATGCAAAATCAAAAAGAAAATGCGCCGTGCCGCTGGAACCACCCAACGCAAACGGACGCACGGTCAATTTCAACCATTTGAATCGACGGAAACGGACGCGCGCAAAACTTTTGACCATCCGAAATGTGTCGCCCCGTAACGATATAACTTGCCAAACGCCAACACTACCACAAATCTGGTATTATTTGCCAAATGCCAACAAGACACACAAACATGCAAGCTTAATTTATTTATCGGCATTATTGATGCATGCATACACGATACGGCGTGCTCGCTGGTTTATCGATCGTACATATATGTGGACTGTTTTTTTTCAGGAACGCGCGAGAAAGCACGCCTTTTTTTTTATAGATAGAGGAAGAACCAAATACAAACTCCACACTTACAACACACGTGGCCAAGGCCAAAGAGGAAAAATAAACTCCTCACAAAAACCCCACAAGTTTCCACCTATCCGCTTCCTCGACAATCGAGTCGAGAAGAAGAGCCTCCGACCTAGATTTGTTCTTGAAGATCCTATTGTTTCGCTCAATCCAAATCGACCTAAGAACCAACAAGAAGAGGGAGCGCGCTTGAGGTTTCAGCTTGGTCGGCCAGGACTCAAGCACACGCGGCCACCACTCGAGGAGGCCATCCACATTGGTCGGGAGAAGGGAGGTGCGGTCCAAGCCCTTCAGGACTTCGAACCAGATGATTTGGGAGAAAGGGCACTGGAGGAGAAGATGGTCAATAGTCTCAGAGTGTTGCAAGCAGAAGGTGCAAGAATCGTCGTTAGTCAAGCCGTGACGAAGCCTTCGTTCTCCCGTCCAGCAACGGTTCCACGCCACTTTCCACGCAACTTACGTGGGTGATTAAAGAAGATGGCGAAATGTTTGTCCCCTCCAAGGCTCCAACACATGAGCGCTAACGGCCCTTGTTGTGTTAATTGTGAAACGCCTCCGAGGCTTTTCCAGCTCCGCTGCCGGCGCCCTCCGAAGCTTTCCCGACGCCGCTACCCATGCCCTCCGCAGCTTTCCCGGCGCCGCTGCCCGCGCCATCCGCACCTTGTCCAGCTCCGCTACCAAATCCGTTCGCACCTGTTCCAGCTCCCCTGCCGGCACCCTCCGCGCCACCCGAAAGGAAGCTACCCACGCGCTCGGCGGTTTTCGAAGCGCCTCTAGTGGCGCCCTCCACACCTGCAGCTCCGCTGCCGACACCCTCCGAGGCACTCGAAGCGCCGCTACCCACGCCCTCGGCGGTTTTCGAAGCGCCGCTACCGGCGCCCTCCGCACCTTTTCCAGCTCCGCTGCCGGCACCCTCCGCGGCACTCGAAGCGCCGCTACCGGCGCCCTCCGCGGCTTTCCCCATTCCACTGCCGATGCCCTGAGTAGAAGCAGCTCGAGCAGAAGCTGCAATGGTCATGGCGGCGGCAACCACGAGGAGGAGCAGGAGGAACTTCTTGCTGCTGATACCCATGCTTTACTAGTTACGTATGTATAAAGTTCGGCTGACTAGCACCTAGCGAATCTAGATTGATTGTAAAAGGAAAAATGTTGGCTGGCTGGCTGGATGGATAGACGATACCGGTATTTATAACCACTTCAGCTTGCTTGGTAGCGTTTGGGTACCGATATCCATTGCAACTGGTGCGGAGAGCGGCGATTTTAAAGGCGTGGGTACCTACAGGAGTCGAATCCAGCGTTCATTCTCTGCTTTGAGATTGGTGAGGCTTTTGACATCTATTATATACTAAAAGCAAAATAAGGGTATTATTCGAGGCACCTGGTTAATCCACATATGCTATAAAAATATTAGCCGATGATTATAATCTTAACGTCTGAGATTAAAAGATAAGAAGTGTTACGTACAACAATATATGTGTACAAAAATAATCTTATGTCACGTAAGGAAAAAACCAGCTTCAAAAATAATAGGAAACACAACTTTCACGCGTAAGAGGTCAAAACGTAAGGAGGTGTTAAAAAAAGAGATCAATAGATCCGTACGGGGTGGTGTTTAAAAGGAAAAGGATATCCGTGTAGATAGAGTTCGCGTGTTTCCGGCCGGACGGAAAAAACGGTTCACGTGAAAAACGAACATGGACAATAAATCTTGTATCAGCATATAAAATATATGAACCGATGAGCTATGCAAGAAATTACATGGAAGTGATATTACATATTATCTCGGTTCCAAAATAATAATTACAAATTTATCTAAATTTTAAAACTAATGTAGATAAATTTGTGATAATTATTTTAGAATTGATGGACAACATATTAACAAGTACAATTGTGAAAGGAAATCTATTTCTATCTATTAGATACTAATATAATAAAAGCAAAATAAGATTATTTTTTAAGGCACCAGGTTAATCCAAATATGCTAAAAAAATGAACCGATGACTTAAATCTTAACATCCGAGATTAAAAGATAAGAAGTGTTACACGTTACAAGAGAAAAAAACTGTTTCAGGAACGAGAAAAGTGAACTCAACTTCCAGACATTCCAAGTCCAAATTAGCTTAACACGTCAAAACTAGGGAGATGTGATCCATCCAAAAAAAAAATATACATGGCACGATTATAGATTACCATTAATATTAACACCTGAGAAGTAAGGAGAAATACTTCAATCCATATTAGGATACAAAAAGAAATTACGGGTGTCTAAAAAGGTAGAAAACGTCATATAGTACATCTCTTCGAATATTCATGACACGATTGATTTCATTGGTGTATATTGATTGAAAAACTATTTATTCCTAAATGCATGCTCTCGAGAGAAGGTTACAACATGCATATAGCCAATATATGTGTGTAAATTACAAATTTAGAAAATAATGACAACTAATCTACTTTCTCTCTGTCCTATAAAATATGTTTTAGATTTATTAAAATTTTAATATATCTAACCACTATTCAGTGGCTAGATACATCTAATATTTTCGACAAATCTAAGATATATTTCATGGGATAGAGATAGTATATTATATATTATACAATAAAAGCAATATACGGTTATTTGGTTAGTCGATTTAATTATGATGGTTAGGCACATTACAATATTTTTTATGTGGTACCTCTAGACAGAACGGCCGCAACGCTCAGAGTTAGGGGTCCGGTACGACTTAAAAGCAGCTCATGTAGATTCTGATTCAATTAGGACTAGCCAGGACGAGGCCAACTACCAATTTCTTAAGTTGCGACGGGTTATGAAATATACTATGAATACATGTATCCTAGGTCATATCCCGCGGTACATATGTATATGCACCAGTATATTAAAAATACATAAACATTGATAATTAAAGCGCAGATCAAAAAATGGAGATGTGGGTTCTTAAAAATAAACAAAATGTTTCCATTCAAGTCTGCATCGCACTCTAGAGAAAGAAAAGCTTGAAACCTATCACAAATATAAGAAAAACAATATTCCAAATTTCAGTATTAATAAGTAAAACGAGTCTCTAGGATCCTATTTTCTGTCCCGCGTGGATTAAGCATCTGGTCCATATGGTCAACAATTGATTACAAAATTATTTTATTTGGGTATTACAGAAACATATATTAGAATTAGTGACCACTAGGGATCGAACCCTGTTGGACCAGTCTTGCCCGTTGAATCAAGTCATGTTGGAAGGTTGGATGCATTTCCATACGTGCGGCACATCCGTATAGGAGTTTATGTAACACAAAACAGTAAATCATATGTCTGTCAATCTAATGGGACGTCCTTTAAAGTTTAACATAATAGATAGACCCTCCATGTGAATATTCATAACCATACATATGAACTAAGTGAGATCGCACTAAATGGATAGTAATAATAAGTAAGTGTAATCACAAATACATATCACCATGCAAAATAATATGAGACATGCAAGATTTCTCTCTATAATTTTAGGAATGTGATGCCTAATAGTAAACTAGATGAGCGTTTCGCAGTTGAGTTCCGGCACTCATTGACGACTAAAAGAGACAGTTTAACGGTGCAAGAATAACTCACGGTGTTGTAGATAATTAAGCATGTATATGTACACGTGAGAACGGCGATACTATCTTCGAATATAGTGTCATTGAAGCAATTTTGTTGATTGAAGATGCCACGTGCAAGAATAACTCACGGTGTGGTAGATAATTAAGCATGTATATGTACACGTGAACGGTGTGGTAGATAATTAAGCATGTATATGTACACGTGAGAACGGTGATACTATCTTCGAATATAGTGTCATTGAAGATGCCACGTGTAAGGTAGCCGCATGATCAATTGAATTATATATTATTATAAACGCATGTACATTACACCCAACTTCAGATGATAGAATAGTGGGCTTTTTAAATGGATCATCTATTAACTCTACATAAACACTTCCTAGACGTTAAAATATAATACCATATAAAAACAAGACCAATCACCATAAGTATCATATTTTTTTTAAATAACATAACCATCATTTGTATAAAAAAACAAATATGATTAAATATGATATAAGAAGTTTTGATATTTTATTCACATAGTTTATTGGGTGGTTACGAAACCATATCGGATATTAACTCATGGCGACACAATATGAATATACAAGATATTATATATAATTAAAGATCAATGAGACTAAATAATTAAAGAACGGATCAATTTATGTAGGTGAGTGTCCACTCTGGCCGAAATATTCCAATTTGCCGATGAAGAGTTCTGGCTTCGAGGGGTTTCTAATTTTCTAAAAATTTATCCATCCTATTTTAAATTGGCCATCGATATAAAGAAGTATTTAAATTAAGCACATATATTTTATACTTATATTTGTGTTTATTACTTTTATTTTAAGAAAAATATTCATATACAAAACAATGCACCAACTGGGACTTGGAGAAAGTGTTCATATTTAGAATACACCACATTTTAGAAGAGTGTTAGGGATTTTAAACGGGTATAGAAAATGAGAAGAAGAAAATTCCACCCGACGCAATAAAGTTTCTCATTAGTTAATTGTCATACTTATCAATAAACCTTAACTTATTTTAAATTAATTACATCATGAACAAATTACTTTGCTATTATATTCAAAAATAACCATTACACATTAAAGATGATGCATGTAACATATTGAATTATCTTTCATAGAAACACTACAAAGATGCCCTCGCACTTGCGAGGGCCACCTTGCTAGTTTGTCTAATATAAAACTAATAATTGAAACAGAAGTGAAACTTTTATGAAACTAAAGTGATACATGGAAAACATTGTGAAACGTCTTCCAAAAAGTGAAACTGATGACATCATTGCTGACATCACTATGGTTTGTTTCACAAAAATATTAGTGTTTCAGTTATGTTTCAATTATGTTTCAAATTTGTTTCACAATTTGGTTTTGTTTCACAATTTGGTACAAAAATTGGTCAGCACATGGCTGACATCATTGCTGACGTCACTCCGGTAGGTACAGACGCCTGTAAAAATAAGTTTTCGAACTGGCCACTATAGCGCGCTAGCTAGTGTGTACCAATTATCTTTAAAAAAAAATTAGTGTACCGATAACACAATGTGCCCTGCACACAATTGTGGGCCTTTCCAAAAAAAAAAGAGTTACATGCGCAATTGCTAGTACCTTTTCTTGACCCAATTCCATCACTAAAAATAGTGATCCTTCCGTTGTTAACATGATACTCTTCTTAACAAATTAGTCCCTTTGCATTAGGAGAAAACATTTTAAAAAGGAATTTGCTAGTTCTCAGCTAGCTAGGTCTCCCAGAGGCGAGCCAACTCCCACTCGGTCAAGGATGGTCTGACTAGGTTGTGGTTGAGGGATGTAGGACCAGATTTGGGGTGTGACGCCCTTGTGGAGTTCTTCCTCATGTGGCAAAGGCTCACGACCATCGCCCTCGTGCCGGATCAGGAGGATATGTTGGTGTGGCGATGGTCCGGAGATGACAAATACTCTTCCAAGTCGGCCTATGAAGCTTTATTTGCGGGCGTGGTCAAGGCCCCTGACTCGTAGGAGATTTGGCGCTCGAGGGCACCCTACAGGCATGGCTCGCCTCGAAGAAACGCTACTGGACGGCAAACCGCCTTAGTCGTCGGGGTTTGCCTTGCCCGGAAGCCTACCCCATCTGCGACCAAGAGCCAGAGACATTTCAACACCTGCTCCTTGGGTGTGTGGTGGCGAGCGATATCTGGGCTTGAGCCTTGAGGCGGTGAGACAGGCTGGATTGGCTCCCTGATAGAGACGTAGAGCTTCTTGAGTGGTGGACATCTCGGCTTTGCCCTGCGACGCATAGGCGAGACATGTGGACATCTATCATCCTCATCTTCTGGTTCATCTGGAGGCACCGGAATGACGTGGTCTTCAATGGAGCGTCGGCCTCGTAGCGGAACATTAGGGAGAACATGAAGGCGGAGTACGATGGGTGGCCTCTGGCCAAGCTGTTTCGCGACACTCTTATCTCTTTTCTTGAGCCAGTAGATCTACCGTGGCAGGCGGGAGAGTAGGCTTCGGGGGAGCCGCCACCTCCTTGTTGGCGGCACAAATTTTTCCTTCTTTGGCTTTCTTCTATGTGATTGATACACCTTATCAAGGTGTATTCTCGAAAAAAGTTCTCAGCTAGCTAAGAACTAAGTTCGTGCTCAGTCAAGTCCTACATCATTTAGTTTGTCTCGTGATTCGTGGTAATCAAGATTTGCAACATATATTTGATGACATCATCTGACCGAGAACGAAGTTGACTGAGAAATAGTCACACCCTTTAAACAATGCTAAGTTGTTGTTGGAAAAGATGGATTCAATATTGTATCTTCTAGACAACCAGTAATAATTAATCCATTTGATGCTCATTAGTAAGCCTATGGTCGTGATATGCTTCATTTCCTATCTGTGGCTCCAAGATAGGTGGCTAAGTGTTCTGATTTTCAATCATGCAAAGCGATAATCATAAGTGCAAATATAGACTTGTCAAATGGGGGAATATATTTTGTGGCAACATAGGGGTGGTCTAGGTATAGGGATTTCTATTTTTCAGCTGATAAGGGGGATCCCAGCAGATCCAACTAGATTGATGCCCGATCTTTCACAGCGAGAACCTGGAGTAGAGAATCATCCCAACAACGCGATGAACGCAGCTTGGAGAAGAGGGAACGAATCCAGCAAGCAACGGATCGATGAACGATATGCCTCAAACCAAGATCTAGATAATCCTTGATGAACACAAGAACCTTCGCAGCGGATAATATAGATAAACGGCAGCGCCGTACCCCCGGAGGGATGATACACGTGAATACAAGCAATGGGGAAATCCCTAATCTTTAGTCTAAACTTGTCTATGTCAACCCTAGCCATCCCTCCACCTTATATGAGGGGAAGAGGTGGCCGGCCATCCTTGCTAGGCTGGGGCGCCCCACTTGGGCCTAACCTGGTTTGGTTTGGACAGGTCCAATACCAAACGCAACACTAATTTAACCCTAATTGGCCCACCACATGACCTGGCTACATTATTTCGACACAACCTTAGACTTAATTATTACATGGCGTAGGTCGTCCTAGCGTGTCACTCCTGAATGCTCGATGGCGTACCACCTAGCTTGGTGGAGTCCTGAAATTGGCCTCCACATAGGCCTCCATGCCCATATCATCAGCCTTTGGTTCGTTAGTTGTACTCATTTTTTTCAGGCTCTAAAGTTTTTCTCACTTTTGACTTTGCGCTTGTCTGAAGTTCTCATAAAGAGCTCGAACAGCAGTTGTCGTCATGTCGACCATTAGCTGACGTGTGGGGCCACCCTCGTAGAGGCCTGACTCGATTTTCTCGAGAATGCTAACCAATTACCATGGATCAATCGAGCAAGAAGTTTTACACTACAAGTACAGATTTTATTGTAGCAACAAGTAGGAGCTCTAAGATAATTGACCAGTT
The DNA here is from genome assembly GCA_030979885.1 of Lolium multiflorum. NCBI lineage: Eukaryota > Viridiplantae > Streptophyta > Magnoliopsida > Poales > Poaceae > Lolium > Lolium multiflorum. Next base: position 100,657,751 of record CM061751.1, read on the forward strand.
TGCATGGAAAACTCGTCGAATACCGACATTACAAGTATAGTTGGGAAATCGGTAGGTCGGACCCCAAAATATGGTGAAACATAGGAAAATGGTTATGTACTTATGTGCTCCTAGAAGATGTACTCTTGTTGTGTTTGTATCGAATATTATGCATGAGTTGGGTTACATTATTAGGACTCTGCGTTGTAATAGGTGTGTGTGGATAGGTTACAGGTAGTGTTCGAGTTAGACTTTAGTAGCTTGGGTCTCCCATATAATGTGAGGGGTACCACATGTTGTAACCTATGACAAATTGATAGCAGCAGGAGCGCAATGGGAGCCGACGGCTTGTGCTGGTGCCCAAAGCGGCCAGGTATTGCGGTATCAGTGGGGAGGAGCGTCCGTAGTCATGCCCCACAGAGTAGCCAAGTTCATCGAACTGCATTAACAAATCTCGATATCGTCATCGTGTTGTGATTGATTGATCCTTGGTTGATCGACTATGTGCCTACGATGGTAACAATTGGTATTCGAGCAAGATTAAGGCGTGCTTTGTTAATATAGAGGAAGGAGGACATATGTTGTGATTGGCCGTTGTTCGTGTGTGTCGTTGCAAAACGATATCGAGCTAGAGGGCGATCCGGATACGTCTAGACTCGAGGAAGCGATTGAAAGCAGCATTTGCCAGATCGGATCGGTAGCATCAACTAGAGTGCTCGTCGAGATCAATCGCACGTCTTTGGGACGAGATCAGTCGATAGGACGGCGAGCGGTGGCAAGGAGAAATGTATGTGTCACTACTAGGGAAACCTTTACATGTAGGAATGTATTCTATGGCGCAGCAAATAACCATGCGCCACTAAAAAAAATGTGGCGCACCCAGGCACGTGAGCCACGGAATTTGGTATTTCTGTGGCGCACCAACTCTCCATGCGCCACATAAATCTGGTGGGCCCGTGGTCAATTATTGGGTTGACCAATTCGTAGTATTTCCATGGCGCATGAGCTGGATGCGCCACAGAAATGTCGGCTTTCTATGGCGCATGTGGCCAAATGCACCACAGAAAGAAGCATTTCTGTGGCGCATGGAGCTACACGCACCCCCAGTGGATCGCCTTTTTAGTGTTAAAAATTTACAGAAAATTATATAAACTTCAAAAGAAATATTCGTTTGAACTGTACTTATGTTAAGTGGTTTAGTTGTAGGGAAAATTGGAAAACATGAATTTCAATGCATTTTGCAAAAAAAGATCATGAAATCTTCAAATGGATTTTCTGGTTGCATACGAAGTCAGAAAAATACGCCTAATATAATATACCACATCGTCGCAGCACTGCTATGTAAACGTCTACTCTGAGCAAGTAATGTTTCTTGTATCTAGCAATGTCCTAGTCTTAGTTAGGTCACAGATTTGATAAACCCATTTCATTCTCAATGAGTTGAAATCATTTTCCGTACTAATTGGTTGTACGAGTATCTCCGATTCATTGTAGATGTTGATTGATAATGGCATCGTTGCCTATTAGATTGCCCTATACAAATTTATCAGTGAACTAAATTGGTAGATGACCTTTTCCGTTTCTATTATTGCAGGAGGAGGAACATTGCTACATCTGGCGCTTCCAAACCGAGGTCGGCCACCCGCTTTGTAGGTCCCGCGGCTGCATCCGCCTTGTCCACGATGAATGCCGAATCCCCAAGGTCAGATCCACTAATCATCCATGAGATCTTTCAAATCTCTCAATTAAGAACATAGAGCCCTAGATTTCCATCACAAATATGTGTGTGAAGCCTGCTGTAGCTAAATCTTCTTTCTCCTAGACGATGCTAGATCTTTTTTGCTCCTGCTATATTATATATCTTACATGACTCCAGGTTCCGTTAATTACATCGGGCATGGATGTTTGAACTTAGAAGTACATATTTTTATCTGTGTAAACATTGACATTCATACATTATTGTTATGGAGTGCTTCATACTCTTTTTTATCTCTGCCATTGAAACGGTTCATTTATTATATGTATTGTCATACTGCGCATACATTGTTTTCTTTCGGAAGTATAGATTCATCATTTACTTGGCCGTTGTCTCATATCAGGGATGTTTTAAGATAATTGGCAGGACATAGGCCTTTCATTTGTCATATGTAGAAACAAGAGAGTTGAACATATGTATGATATCGCCCACTGACTTTCCTTCCAAGGTGTCTCTGTTAGGTTTGTTATGGGCTTGCAAAATACTAATAAATATTGAAGTGCTCTACTACACAACATCAATGTTAGTTCTATATGGGCACGGCAACATTTTTTTCATACGTAGATCAATTATTTATATGAGTTTATGCATCCTCTATTTTTGTTTCCAACTCAATATGATTCACCTGTTTCGAGTTGCTGCCAGATAATGGTACTATTGCTGATCTTAGCTAAGCAGGACCTCAAGTGAGCAAAGTTAAGGATAGAAAGAAGCTAGGAAGGATACAATTCAATTTTAATTGTAAACTGTTTTAGTTGCTTGGGTTAAATTGAATCGTTTTTTCTGCTTGGACTAAAGTGGGTTCAATGTATCATGTGATTTTACTTGGCATGCGAAAATTCTCTATGGATTAACTTACAATGTGTTGTGTGGTTAAATATTGCTATATATTTCTTTGGATGTTCTGTAGGGTTGTAATGATCGTCTAAATGTTTTTCGTTTTGATTTTGGAATGAGTCATGGTGATGGTGATGAGTCTATATATGCACATGCGATTTAAATAAAGTATCAAGTTTTTTCCATTTGGATTTTTAAAGTTGCAAACATAATATGAAGTTTTTTCAACCATCCACGCACCCCCCGGGTCGCCTTTTTAGTGTTCAAAAAATTACAGAAATTTATAAAAACTTCAAAAAATTCTTTCGAACTGTACTTATATTAAGTGGTATACTTGTAGGAAAAATTGAAAAACATGAATTTCGATGTATTTTGCTGAAAAAGATCATGAAATCTTCAAATGGCTTTCTTGGTTGCATACGAAGTCAAAAAATATGCATAATATACCACATCGTCGCAGCACTGCTCTGTAACCGTCTACTCTGAGCAAGTAATGTTCCCTGTATCTAGCAATGTCGTAGTCTTAGTTAGGTCACAGGTTTTATGGACCCATTTAAATCTCAATGAATTGAAATAATTTTCCGCAATAATTGGTTGTACGAGCATCTCCAATTCATTGTAGATGTTGACTGATAATGACATCGTTGACTATTAGATTGCCTTATACAAATTTATCAGTGAACTACATTGGTAGATGACCTTTTATTCATTTTCTGTGATTGCAGGAGGAGGTACAGTGCCACATCTGGCGCCTCAAAACCGAGGTCGGCCACCCGGTTTGTAGCTCCCGCGGCTGCATATGCCTTGTCCACGATGAATGTCGAATCCACAAGGTCAAATCCACTAATCCTCCGTGAGATCTTTCAAATCCCCCAATTCAGAACATAGAGCCCTAAATTTCCATCACCAATATATGCATGAAGCCTGCTGTAACTAATTTTTTTCTTCTAGACAATGCTAGATCTTTTTTGCTCCTGCTATATTATATATCTTACATTACTCCAGGTTCTCTTAATTACATCAGCCATGAAGGTTAGAACTTAGAAGTACATATTTTTATCTGTGTAAAAAATGACATTCATACATTATTGGTATGGAGTGCTTCATACTCTTTTTTTTTATCTCTGCCATTGAAACAGTTCATTTATTATATGTATTAGACATTGTTTTCTTTCTGAAGTATAGATCCATCATTTAGTTGGCCGTTGTCTCAGATCCGGGATTCTTTTAAGATAATTGGCGGGACATAGGTCTTGCATTTGTCATATGTAGAAACAAGAGAGTTGACCGTATGTACGATATCGCCCACCGACTTTCCCTCCAAGGTGTCTCTGTTAGGTTTTTATGGGCTTACAAAATCCTAATAAATATTGAAGTGTTCTAGTACACAACATCAATGTTAGTTCTATATGGGCACGCCAATATTTTTTTTCTTACATACATCAATTATTTATAGGAGTTTATGCATCCTCTATTTTCATTTCCAACTCAATAGGATTCACCTGTTTAGAGTTTCTGCCAGATGATGGTACTATTGCCAATCTTAGCTAAGAAGTACCTCAAGTGAGCAAAGTTAAGGATAGAAATAAGCTAGGAAGGATGAAGAGGACTCAACAAACAAAGTACGATCCATTTGAATTATAAACTGTTGTAGTTGCTTGGGTTAAATTGAATCGTTTTTTCTGCTTGGATTAAAGTGGGTTCAATGTATCATGTGATTTTACTTGGCATGCGAAAATCCTCTATGGATTAACTTACAATATGTTGTGTGGTTAAATATTCCAAAATATTTCTTTGGATATTCTGTAGGGTTGTAATGATCGTCTAAATGTTTTTCGTTTTGATTTAGGACCAGTCATGTTGACGGTGATGAGTCTATATGCACATGTGTTTTAAATAAAGTATCAAGTTTTTACCCATTTGGATGTTTAAAGTTGCAAACATAATATGAATTTTTTTCGACCGTCCACGCACCACCCCGCCCCCCCCCCCACAGGTGGAACGCCTTTTTTGTGTTCAAAAAATTTCAGAAAATTATAAAAAATTCAAAACAAAAATTCTTTTGAATTGTAATTATATTAAGTGGTATACTTGTAGGAAAAATTGGAAAACATGAATTTTGATGTATTTTGCAAAAAAAAGATCATGAAATCTTCAAATACCTTTTTTGGTTGCATACGAAGTCGGAAAAGTACCCATAATATACCACATCGTCGCAGCACTGCTCTGTAACCGTCTACTCTGAGTCCCTGTATCTAGCAATGTCGTAGTCTTAGTTAGGTAACAGATTTTACGTACCCATTTAAATCTCAATGAATTGAAATCATTTTCCGCGATAATTGGTTGTACGAGCATCTTAGTTGTAGATGTTGATAGATAATGGCATAGTTGACTGACCTTTTCCTTTTCTGTGACTGCAGGAGGAGGAACAGTGCCACATCTGGCGCCTAGGAATCGAGGTCGGCCACCCGCTTTGTAGCTGCCGCGGCTGCATCCTCCTTGTCCACGATGAATACCGAATCCCCAAGGTCAGATCCACTAATCCTCCGTGAGATCTTTCAAATCCTCATTTCGGAACGTAGAGTCCTAGATTTTCATCACCAATATGTGCATGAAGCCTGCTGTAGCTAAATCTTTTTTCTCCTAGACGATGCTGGATCTTTTTTTCTCATGATATATTATATGAGTGCGGATGGATTTTGTACACCCACGCATGGGTGTGGGTGTGTTCTGTACCGTTCGTTGCAACCTCGAGATTCGTGCTAGGGCAGGTCACTTAGACATTTTGTTACATAGGGCGCAATTTTTCCATCACATCACGCTCCCATTTCCCGTGGCTTTTGTCCGTGCTACCCGGGGCATGGTCAATGTCCATGTCCGGGCCTAGCATTAGGTAGAGATGCTGCCACTTCAATAAAAAAAAACAGTATGGGCCCGGTGCTCCTTCCTCTCTATAGTTTTCATCTGATCTCGCCGGCAAAGGCGACTGCTCCGACGCGCAGGTAAGGTACACCGTCGCCGGAATCCATTACGTTTTCTCTCCTCTTTCCTTGTGTTTGCTTAGGGCATCTCCAATGGGGCAACGCATATTTATGTCCGTTTGCGTCGGGTACGGACACAAAAAACGTCCGCATGTCCGCATGCGTCTGCCCCTTCTCCAGCGGCAGGGACGCATTTATTTGACCGCATGCGTGATTAGAGAGGAGAGAGAGGAAACGATTATGTTTGTGTGGCTAGGAATGAACGCATGCGTGATTAAAGGAGGAGAGAGAGGGCTGCATGCAGACCAACCGGACGCAAACGGACGTGCGGACGCGTCCGCAGAGACGCATTCCTGGCGCATATTTGGTTCACGTTTGCGTCAGGACGGACACTGCGGACGTTTTGCGTCGCCCCGCTGGAGGACGTTTTTCGTCCGTTTGCGTCGTCCCGCTGGAGCTGCCCTTATGTACTGACCCTTTGAAAGCTCATGCGGGAGCTCGGCCACGTCACGCTGCTGCTGGCGCGAGAGCTGCTCACGCACACGGCGGCCGCGTCGGGCAGGAAGTAGCAGGGCATCAGAAAAATGTTGATGTCCAAGGCGGAGGTGGCGAGGGTGCACACGCTGCCCGTTTTGGCGGCGGACGCCGACGACGCGCTCCCGCTGCTTGGCCTACCATCAGGCGCTGAACCGAATGCTCGAGAAGCTGTCCCTGGTGTCGCTTGCCGCCATTGTGTGCGTCTGCGCAGGGCTCAGGGACCTTTGCGGCTCTGCTCCATGCTGCGCATCTGGGCGCGCCATGTCCGGCGGAATTGGGGTCACGTGCTCGGCGTCGCTGCGTTCAAGCAGTGGGAGGCAAAGCTGGCCAATAGAGAGGCGGCTGCCGTGTACCCACGGCGGACCAGGTGGAGGAGCTGGCTGCGGCGAGGGAGTACGCCGCGGCGAAGTTCCCGGCAGCTTGAGCTTGCTCAACGACGGCATGGTGGTGGCGGTGTCCATGGAGCTGTCGTAGTCGTCCCCAGCGACGGACGCCAGCGCCTCCGTCTGACCGTCTCCCTACCCCCGCCGCCGTGGAGTAGGAGCCCTTCCCGCGCAGCATCTTGGTGAAGGTGCACGCTAGATTCGCCGCCTTCGACTACTGGTGGTGCGTGGGCGGACGCGCTGCTGCCATGTGCGCCTCCATTCCGCGTGCTGCTTCCTCACTTCCCCTCATCCACCTTCCCTTCCTTTTGTGGCTTCCATCCGCTGCTGCTTCTTCTGCTTCGTGCCGCCTGTCTCCTTGGTCCATGCCGTCATCGGTACAGTAACCGGAACTAAAAGAACCTGTCGTGGATTTGCATTTCTGTGGCGAGGATATAGGGAATAAGCAAGGAGAAGAACGAGATAAAAGAACGGGAAGGGAATACAGGAAGGAGACGCGGTGGCAATGAATGTGTGTCAGTTTTGGGAATCCTAAGCTTCCACATGAAGGAGATATTGTGGAATGATAATACAGGAAGGAGACGTTGTACCCCACAGACGCAGTCCCGGGGAAACTGTACCGACGGATTTAATAAACAAGTATGCATCCAAGAACCTAAACAAAATCCAAAAATCATTAACTAGTTGAGGCGGAAACATGAATACAAATGTGTAGTATCACCGTTACCAATTCAAACACATTCATACAAATGGCTGATCAGAGTAAAAATAAGAACAAAACGGAAGCCTGCACCACCCAGTAGACCAGTACCCTCGTGAGCGCGCCACAGACTGGTCACCTTCGTAATGATGGCAACTAGCCCAAGCTCCATAACAGTCAAAAAAAAATTACTCGTCGTAGGCGCGGAGGGCCGACAGCAGCTCGTGCTGCACGTCGTCGATTGCGGCAGAACTCCAGCTCTCTGCCACCCCGACGCCGCTCCCCATCCTGAACGCGCCCTTGCCCCACACCTCCGGCGACGCGCGCAGCAGGTCCAAGTCGATGCAGATCAACTTCTTGGGCGCCGGCCTCGAGCTGGACGACAGCGAGGCGCCGTCAGCGGTCGATTTCCCTGCACAGCGATCGACCCCACCCATTGGCGGCCAGGTAGTGGATGAGGAGCATCTCTTCGGTGTCCAAGTAGAAGCCGCTGAGGCGGAGGATGTTGCTGCGCCGGAGCTTCGCGATGGCGCGCATCTGGACGTCGAACTCGCTGAACCGCCTCACGCCGGCGTCGTTGCTGCTGAACTTGGGCACCACCAGCGCGTCCCCATCGACCAGCACCGCCTTGTACAGGATGCAATCGCCCGCCGCCCGAGGATGTAGTGTAGGCCGATGCCTTGAGCCTTCACAGTGCTGACATTCGCCGGCAGGCGCGACGCCATCTCGATTGGTATGGCGCCGACGATCCGGTTGGAGGAGAGGTTGATGAATGATGAGCTACAGCGCAGCCCCGCCTAAGTCAGTCGCAGCCGGAACCACCGCCGCCGGATCCGCGTCCTCCACTGCATCCGCATCCGCCGAAGCCTGCGACGCCAGCGCATCCGCATCCGCCGCGTCCTCCGACGCCGGCGAATCCGCATCCGCCTCCGGCGCTTCCGCCTCCGCCGCCGGCGCATCCGCCGCCACAACCGCCACCAGTGCTGCATCGGTGGCCAGACGCGTCCTACGCAGAGAAGAGTGCGATATGGTGCAGCAATGGAGGGCGCGCGCGAGGAAGGAGTGGAGGGACGGTGGCTGTCGCGCGCGACGAAGGAATGGAAGGGGCGGCGTGCCTGTTGCGCGCGAGGAAAGTGTGGAGGGATATGGTGACCTGGTGTGCCTGTCGGTGAGAGAAGAAAGAGAATCCGCGAATCCTGCTGTCAAAGCCGTGTCGGGATGCTTTTCCGCACGACCCACGCGCTGTGCAAAACTATTGGAAAATGGCTTAAAGGATTTCTCTTCCCATCCTACTTTTTCAGATCTCAAAGCATCCGACGGCTGTGGAAGCACCCACACACATGATTTTAAGCACAAATGTATTTCCGTATATTATATATATTACATTACTCCAGGTTTTGTTAATTACATCAAGCATGGAGGTTAGAACTAGGAAGTACATATTTTTATCTATGTAAACATTGACATTCATACGTTATTGTTTTGGAGTGCTTCATACTCTTTTTTTATATCTCCCATTGAAACAGTTCATTTATTATATGTATTGTGATACTGGGCCTACATTGTTTTCTTTCCAATGTATAGATCCATCATTTACTTGGCCGTTGTCTCAGATCAGGAATGCTTTTAAGATAATTGGTGGGACATAGACCTTGCGTTTGTCATATGTAGAAACAAGAGAGTTGACCATATGTATGATATCACCCGGCCACCGACTTTCCCTCCAAGGTGTCTCTGTTAGGTTTGCTACGTGCTTGCAAAATCCTAATAAATATTGAAGTGCTCTACTACACAACATCAATGTTAGTTCTATATGGGCACGCCAACATTTTTTTCATACGTACATCAATTATTTATAGGAGTTTATGCATCATCTATTTTCGTTTCCAACTCAATATGATTCACCTGTTTCGAGTTTCTTCCAGATGATGGTACTACTGCCAATCTTAGCTAAGCAGGTCCTCAAGTGAGCAAAGTTAAGGAGAGAAAGAAGCTAGGAATGATGGAGAGGACTCAACAAGCATAGTACAATACATTTGAATTATAAACTATTGTAGTTGATTGGGTTAAATTAAATTATTTTTCTGCTTGGATTAAAGTGTGTTCGATGTATCATGTGATTTTACTTGTTATGCGAAAATCCTCTATGGATTAACTTACAATGTGTTCTGTGGTTAAATATTCCTATATATTTCTTTGGATATTATGAAGGGTTGTAATGATCGTCTAAATGTTTTTCGTTGTGATTTTGGACTGAGTCATGGTGATGGTGATGAGTCTATATATGCACATGTGTTTTAAATAAAGTATCAACTTTTTATCTATTTGGATGTTTAAAGTTGCAGACATAATATGAAGTTTTTTTCAACCGTCCACGCACCCCCCCCCCCCACGTTGATCGCCCACTAGTAGGAAAATGCTTATAGGTGGAGCTTAGTTCTGTGGCGCACCAAAAACGCCACGAAAGTTTTTGTGGCGCATGTGCCACAAAAATAGCTTATTTTTGTGGCGCATTCCATGCGCCAAGAAACTATGTGGGGCCCACATCCTGGCACTCCCAATTATTAGCGTAGGTATTTACGTGGCGCACACGGCTTCGCCACGAAATAACTATTTCGGGCACTTGCTCGGTGCGCCACGAAGTTGTTGATTGTGGCGCACTTTGCGCCACGAAATAGGAACTTATATTATCCCCGTGCCCCTCCCCGCGCCCTCATCCCCTCTAGCCGCGCCGCCTCTCTCCCTCTCCCCTCCTCCGACCGGCGCGCCGCCATGGTCGTCGCCGTCGCCATCGCCGCCGCCTTCCTCCGCGAGGCGCATGCCCCACGCTCCACCATCCAACCAGCCACATGCGTGCGGCGTGGAGGAGGAGGGGCAAGGCGTGCGGAGGAGGTCGGCGCCGCCGCATCAAGGAGGAGGCCGGCGCCGCGTCCTCCACCTCCTCCCCCTGCCATCGTCGTCAACCTCCTCTCCCCCCTTTTCGGTGAGCTCCACCTCTGCCCTCCCCTCCCTCTTCCTCTCCGCGCGAGCACAAGGTGCTCGATGAAATGCTCTGGATGTTGTTGTGCTCTGGATGTTGATGTTGCTGCGTTGCTAGTTGGTAGCATGATGTTGGAACGATTTAGCTTGACATTGTTGGAGGTGCCTTTGGTTATAGAATGCCCATCACTAACATTGTTGGACTCCCATGACTGTTGCTCGAGTCCCCCTTTTCTTATTTTGTATAACTTGGTTAACATTGTTGGACTCCCATGACTATTGCTTGATTAATTGCTGCTATGCTTGTTACTGATGGAGCTATAGTTGATTAATTGGTGCTATGTTTGTTACTGATGCTGCTATATTGCTTGATTAATTGGTGCTATGCTTGTCACTTCTTATTAATGAACCATGTGTTGGTGATGATTCAGTTAAACTAAATGGATTTGATTTGTTTTCCAACCTTTGTTGGAAACAAATCCAAAGTTTGAACCTGTATAAGGTGATGAGGACTTGTTTACTGGTGTGGATTGCTTATGTTATCCAAATAGAGATATTCACAGTAGGGAATCATGTAAATGAATGCCACTATGGTATCCTTTGAAGAAAATGGGAAGTTTCTGATGGTTTAAAAGACTAGGTGATGCTAGGTTATTCAGTTGGCTGTCAAGGTTGGTTTTATCTGGTTAACATGGATTGGCTATGTGCTCTTGCTTACTTATGCATATCCATCTCTACTGGATTGACTAGCTCAGGCTTGGCCTCTCTCTTGCCAGCATCACTTTGTTACTACCAAGTGATGAGTAATCCCTTATGGACCCTAGCTTTGTTTTGAACTCAACTGAGTAATGATATATTTCTTTTTCTTGTTGGCTTTGATGAAATTAGAGATATCCACAGTAGGGGATCATGTAAATGAATGCCACTGTGGTATCCTTTGAAGAAAATGGGAAGTTTCTGATGGTTTAAAAGACTAGGTGATGCTAGGTTATTAAGTTGGCTGTCAAGGTTGGTTTTATCTGGTTAACTTGGATAGGCTATGTGCTCTTGCTTACTTATGCATATCCATCTCTACTGGATTGACTAGCTCAGGCTTGGCCTCTCTCTTGCCAGCATCACTTTGTTACTACCAAGTGATGAGTAATCCCTTATGGACCCCAGCTTTGTTTTGAACTCAATTGAGTAATGATAAATTTCTTTTTCTTGTTGGCTTTGATGAAAATAGAGATATCCACAGTAGGGGATCATGTAAATGAATGCCACTGTGGTATCCTTTGAAGAAAAAGGACTGTTTCTGATGGTTTTAAAGGCTAGGTGGTGCTAGGTGATTCAGTTGGCTACCAAGACTTGTCTCATCTGGTTAGCTGGGATATGCTATGTGTTGTTGCTTGTTTAGGCATATCTATCACTTACTGGATTTACTGGTTATTGATTGGCCTCTCTTTTGCCAGCATCACTTGGTCTATACCAAGTGATGAATAATCCCTTTGGAGCATCTGCTCCATGCATGCTATGTGTGTTTGAGCATCTTGACTTATGTCACCATGGTTGCTGGTTTGGTGGTGTTTTTGTACTTGTCGATGATTAGATGGTTGGTTGATCACTCGTACACTCCGGGGTGTCGCTAGTGAGCCTGGTGTGATGGCACAAATATCAATCTCTTGTGCATCCTACCTGGCCTCACTAACGCCATCCCGGGATGTTCATATTTGTTTCGACCAACAAAGTATGAGGCATTCCATTTAGTTCATACTAGCTACTTCTTAATTGCATTGGCCTTTCTTCCATTCTAGTGCCGATGATTAAATTGTTTGGTCACTTGTACACTCTGGGGTGGGGCCACTGAGCCTGGTGCGATGGCAAAAATATCAATCTCTTGTGCATCCTACGCCTCGCTGACCCCATCCTGAATGTTAATATTTCTTTCGACCAACAAAGTATGAGGCATATGATATCTAGTTGAGATACCACTTGGCTCTTTCTTCCATTTTAGTGCCGATGATTAGAATGTTTGGTCACCTATACGCCGCAATATACTTTGTAGACGGCCCCCCTTTCCCCGGCCGCCGTTCGTTGAACGAGTCCTTGACGAGACGACATGTCTCTTCGGCGCAGAACCACGCCAGTCCCAGCCGTCTCCCTTGTGGCCGTGTCTAGTGGGCTCTGCGCTTTCTCCATGGCCGGACACGATTGGACTCGGGGAAATACGATAATCGCCATCACCACGTCGAGTCCACGGTGTAGAGTACTGCAGCAGATGCCGCTTTTCTTCTCTCGCCGTCCAACGAGTCCTTGATGCAAAGACCGTGCCGGCCTGGGCAGGCCGGCACGGTCTTTGCATCAAAGACTCGTTCAGCACGTGAGGAAGAAAAGTGGCATCTCGCAAACTATGCTCTCTGTGGAGTCGCGATAGTGTTGATGGCGATTATTATTCCCGGTGAGTCCAATCGTGGTCGGCCGCGCAGAGCGCGGAGACGGCCACAAGGGAGGCGGCTGGGACTGCCGTGGTTCTGCGCCCGAGCAGATCAGCGTTGTTGTGTCGTTAAGGACCCGTTCACGGAACGGCGGCCGGGGAAAGGGGCCCTTCTGCAAAGTATCTGCGGTGTATGCAACTATGGTTTCGACCATAGTATTTGTGTTGACCAATAATGTATGAGGCACTTATTCCATTTTGTCATTCCATTTGCTTTGAGATTTTCAAAATGCCGATGATTAAAATGTTTGGTCCCCGTACACTTGGGGGTGGCGTAAGTGAGCCTGGTAAAATAGCACAAATATCAATCTCTTGTGCATCGGACTTGGTCTCGCTTACGCCATCCCTAAATGTTAATATTTGTGTTGACCAACAATGTATGAGGCATTTATTCCATTTCTCTTGTGCATCGGACTTGTTGGTCTCACTTTCTTCCATTTTCATCATAGTACGAACTGGATATGAAGACCCCGATGCAAGCGAGCCTGGTGGGTAGAGATGAGGGAGCAAAGGAGGAACCGGATGAAGACTACTTTGTATCTCGAAATTGTGAAATTTGTATGAATTAAGAGTTGTATGCAAAATATTTGACACTTAATTGCCACTATATATGTATCTCGATCGGGCTCTAAGTAATGTGATGATGATGTCTATGTTATATCTGTGCAATGTACATGATATTTATATTATATCTGAATGTTGCTGTATATAACCTGTATCTCTGTATATTGCTGTGTATAAACTGCATGTGTATAGCAGGCAGCACAAAATCAAGTATAATACAAGCAATTTCTGTGGCGCGAAAACCAATTCTGTGGCGCACCCTTTCTGTGGCGCACCTAGGAACACGTGCGGAAACCTTAATTCGTAGCGCATGGGAAGGTGCGCCAAACCTTATTTTTGTGGCGACGTTACTGTGGCGCACCTCCCATGCGCCACAGAATCCATTTTTGGTGCGCCACTGATGAGGCTTTTCCTACTAGTGGCCTTTTTAGTGTTAAAAAAATTATAGAAAATTATAAAAACTTCAAAAACCAATCCTTTGAACTGTACTTATATTAAGTGGTATACTTGTAGGAAAAATTGGAAAACATGGATTTCGATGTATTTTGCAAAAAAAAAAAAGATCATGAAATCTTCAAATAGCTTTTTTGGTTGCATACGAAGTCGGAAAAGTATCCATAATATACCACATCGTCGCAACACTTCTCTGTAACCATCTACTCCAAGTCCCTGTATCTAGCAATGTCGTAGTCTTAGTTACGTAACAGATTTTACGTACCCATTTAAATCTCAATGAATTGAAATCATTTTCCGCAATAATTATTGTACGAGCATCTTCGTTTCATTGTAGATGTTGATTGATAATGGCATCGTTGACTATTAGGTTGCCCTATACAAATTTATCAGTGAACTACATTGGTTGGTGATCTTTTCCTTTTCTGTGATTGCAGGAAGAGGAACAGTGCCACATCTGGCGCCTAGGAACCGAGGTCGGCCACCCGCTTTGTAGTTGTCGCGGCTGCATCCTCCTTATCCACAATGAATGTCGAATCCCTAAGGTCAGATCCACTAATCCTCCGTGAGATCTTTCAAATCCCTCAATTCAGAACGTAGAGCCCTAGATTTTCATCACCAATATGTGCAGGAAGCCTGCTGTAGCTAAATCTTTTTTCTCCTAGACGATGCTGGATCTTTTTTTCTCCTGATATATTATATATATTACATTACTCCAGGTTTTGTTAATTACATCAGACATGGAGGTTAGAACTACGAAGTACATATTTTTATCTATGTAAACATTGACATTCATACGTTATTGTTTTGGAGTGCTTCATACCCTTTTTTTTATATCTCCCATTGAAACAGTTCATTTATTATATGTATTGTGATACTGGGCCTACATTGTTTTCTTTCCGAAGTATAGATCCATCATTTACTTGGCCGTTGTCTCAGATCAGGGATGCTTTTAAGATAATTGGTGGGACATAGACCTTGCGTTTGTCATATGTAGAAACAAGAGAGTTGACCATATGTATGATATCGCCCACCGACTTTCCCTCCAAGGTGTCTCTGTTAGGTTTGTTACGTGCTTGCAAAATCCTAATAAATATTGAAGTGCTCTACTACACAACATCAATGTTAGTTCTATATGGGAACGCCAACATTTTTTTCATACGTACATCAATTATTTATAGGAGTTTATGCATCATCTATTTTCGTTTCCAACTCAATATGATTCACCTGTTTTGAGTTTCTTCCAGATGATGGTATTACTGCCAATCTTAGCTAAGCAGGTCCTCAAGTGAGCAAAGTTAAGGAGAGAAAGAAACTAGGAAGGATGGAGATGACTCAACAAGCATAGTACAATACATTTGAATTGTAAATTGTTGTAGTTGATTGGGTTAAATTAAATTATTCTTCTGCTTGGATTAAAGTGGGTTCAATGTATCATGTGATTTTACTTGTTATGCGAAAATCCTCTATGGATTAACTTACAATGTGTTCTGTGGTTAAATATTCCTATATATTTCTTTGGATATTATGAAGGGTTGTAATGATCGTCTAAATGTTTTTCGTTGTGATTTTGGACTGAGTCATGGTGATGGTGATGAGTCTATATATGCACATGTGTTTTAAATAAAGTATCAAGTTTTTATCCATTTGGATGTTTAAAGTTGCAAACATAATATGAAGTTTTTTTCAACCGTCCACGCACCACCCCCCCCGACGTGGATTGCCTTTTTAGTGTTCAAAAAATATAGAAAATTATAAAAACTTCAAAAAACAATCCTTTGAACTGTACTTATATTAAGTGATATACTTGTAGGACAAATTGGAAATCATGAGTTTTGATGTATTTTGCAAAAAGAGATCATGAAATCTTCAAATCTTTTTCGAAAAAAAAGAAATCTTCAAATAGCTTTTTTGGTTGCATACGAAGTCTGAAAAGTACCCATAATATACCACATCGTCGCAACACTGCTCTGTAACCGTCTACTCTGAGTCCCTGTATCTAGCAATGTCGTAGTCTTAGTTAGGTAACAGATTTTACGTACGTACCCATTTAAATCTCAATGAATTGAAATCATTTTCCGCAGTAATTGGTTGTACGAGCATCTTCGATTCATTGTAGATGTTGATTGATAATGGCATCGTTGACTATTAGATTGCCCTATACAAATTTATCAGTGAACTACATTGGTTGGTGACCTTTTCCTTTTTTGTGATTGCAGGAGGAGGAACAGTGCCACATCTGACGCCTAGGAACCGAGGTCGGCCACCCGTTTTGTAGCTGCCGCGGCTGCATCCTCCATGTCCACGATGAATGTCGAATCCCTAAGGTCAGTTCCACTAATCCTCCGTGAGATCTTTCAAATCCCTCAATTCGGAACGTAGAGCCCTAGATTTTCATCACCAATATGTGCATGAAGCCTGCTGTAGCTAAATCTTTTTTCTCCTACACGATACTGGATCTTTTTTTCTCCTGATATATTATATATATTACATTACTCCAGGTTTTGTTAATTACATCAGGCATGGAGGTTAGAACTAGGAAGCCCATATTTTTATCTATGTAAACATTGACATGCATACGTTATTGTTTTGGAGTGCTTCATACTCTTTTTTTATATCTCCCATTGAAACAGTTCATTTATTATACTAGAAAGAAGAGGCGCGGCGGCACGCCGCGCCCAGCTGGAGTTAAAAAATAAAGAATGCTTTAAATCATGAGCTTTGTTGTGGAAGTTGGATGATAAGCGATTTGTTAAAATACTTAGAAGTGAGTGTGCTATTTTTATGTATGGCGGGAAGATCAAAGCCATGAAACTGATCTCTTATTTTCATAAACAGTGGGTACAACATAATCAGCAAACCTTAGACGGAATGACTGCCAAAACTTAAAATTAGGCACTCAAATAGAAAAAAGAAAGTGGTTTTCTATAAGTTATAAGACACATTCGTTCAGTTAGTTGTTTCTATATCTCTGCAAATCGTGTGTTCCAAATCCGCAGAAATATACCACATAAGTTTCCCACGGCCGCCTTTCCCTGAATAGATTCCAATGCATTGAGAGGATTTTTTCTATACCTAAAGGAGAGAATGTGCTAAATAAAATAACATATATAACATAACAAGAAATTTTGTGATTCTCAAAGGTCTCTCCTTGGATAAACATGTGACATTGAAGAGGACTGTTGCTAATTCACTTTGTAGCACTCAAAAGAGGACTATTGCTAATTTGTTTCACTAAACATAGCAAACACATAGCAGCACGGTAGAATAACAGGATATCATATGGAAGCTAGCACAACTGAATTGGCAAATTTTACTTACAATGAACTATAAAATAAGTTGGCATCTTCGTTACTTAATGTCGTACGTGCAAGGTAAACTGAAAGAAAGCATCATATTGGTGCCGAACACATAGTTGGTGAGAAAAAGAACATACTGCGCACATAGATTGCCTCCTCTTCATGCTTCCTGAACCCAGAAGGAAGGTAAACGCAGGTATTCAGGGTTTGAAGGAAGTTACCAAAGTATGTATCATCTATCAAGAAGACATAAAGCATCAAAGTTATTGCATATAGCGTGCTTTCAATTCATAATCATTTTACATGGCACTTGCATGGTTTTTAGTAGTCATAACTTAATACCCGTTTGGAATATTTACATTCATTTGGCCCTATTCTCTGAGTTGGATGTCTGAATTTCCACGAAACACTGAAGAATGTGCACATTGCAGTCCTAAATCAAGTTTAAAAATTCATAGAAGTTAGAGCTTCTTTGGGCCTGACTTGGGTTAAGTAAAGCATCAGCTCTGATGAAACGAAATTAACTCTGAATTTACTATGCTTTCTTCCATAGATTTTCTCATCCCTGAATTAATAAAACCAAAATTACTAAATTACTCATATACTATTGCAAAACCAATGTTATACTAACAATCTAGAAACAACTTCCAGAAGGCCTTTCACTGCTGACGAACAACGCCTGTTAAACAATACTTGATTCATCTTTGGCTATAAAAGGGCATTTTTTTATGTCATGAATAACTGTATCTCATATTCATTGGTATAATTTTTCTATATCTGGTTTGGTTGATGATATGCATTTCTTGAATTGTGTTATCAGCTTCTGAGTTGGTAATCGTATGTTGTTTTCCTGGTGGTGAATTCTTATTGCTTATGTGCTATAAGGTGCTCATATTGTGGGTTGGTTCGTCTTGGTGCTTCTGTCCATATTTCTGGGAGCTGATGTTTGTGTTAAGTCTGTCAAGTTGACTCTGACTGTTTTGAGTGCTCATCATAGTTCGGGTAAAACAAGTCTGGCATCTTATAAAACAAAATAAAACCCATGGGTACCAAAAGCTACAAAGGAAAATCCAGGAACAGATAGGATCATGACGAATTCAAGTGGTTGGCTATATGAAGTGCACAACAAGGTCATGAATGAATATGTGTGGTACCTGCAATTTTGGAGTATAGTTAACTGGTGTAAGAATGAAGTGTATGGCACATTTTGCTATAAGAATCACTTCTAGTGCCAGATTTTATGCAAATGAAAATACAAGGCTACGGGATAAGTAGATAGCTGCAATCAAAATCCTTTTGTTGTGGTGTGTTGCCGGCCAATAAAACATTGCATGTTCAAATTTAGTATAAATATCACAGGACCAACATCTGAATCAGATAACACACATCCAAATGGCAATCAAAATCCTTTTGTTGTGTGTGTTGCCGGCCAATAAAACATTGCATGTTCAAATTTAGTATAAATATCACAGGACCAACATCTGAATCAGATAACACACATCCAAATGAAGGTAAAGAAAATCATTCTAGTATATGAACCCTGATTAGCTATGACGACCATTCTGAACTTGATACTCATATCTTCTCTCTCAGAATAGAAGTAGTTTCAGCAAATTGCAATAATTCAAGGTAAAGAAAATTAGCAGAGAAGAAAGCAGACCTGATGCTGGAAGATCACACTCAAGCAGACAGATGATCTTAAAAGAAGGTATTTCCAAGATGACACCAGCCGTCCAGCCAGGTTGTCCGGCAATTCTTGTGAGGCTTCTTGAGCCTTTTCGTTCAGTGTTGCTGCTACCGCTGTCCTGAAGGTCCTGCAAACATTAAGAGAATCTTGCTCAGTTTCTTGGATAGTCCAAATTTGCAATATTTTGTTGTTTTGAATTAGAAATTCACATCCACTGTGTATATTCAGGTTATTGGCAGGTTATTTGTGTTACTTGTATCTCTGTTAATATGTCATGTCTCAAAACCAATACACTGAACCATAATCCTGATGTTACTTGTATCTCTGTTAATAAACAGTACCTCATGGCGCTCAATGTACTACTGTTTCGGCGCATCAATGCCCTACGAAAAGTAACAGAAGAAGTACAAACTGGACAACCATTCCAAAGACTAAAAAAAGTTATCCCTGCAAAGAAATATTAGTTTCCCATGGAAAATACGTATTACTACTTCACCTTATGAGCACCAGTAAAATAGACATTCCTAGGCTATCAATTTATTCATATAGCAGCTATATGCTCATAAATCTTTACACAGAAACTTGTGTGAATTAAAATAACATGGAAATCATAGTTTCTCCTCGTGGCATTTTCTAAAGTCAAAAGAAAGCATGTTATTAAGATCCACTTAGGGAAAAAAAGTTCCACTATTAGCGTGAAGTTATTCTTGTTTCGATAATCATGACAGCGAGCAGTCATCTTTCAGATTTTCTAACTTATGATACTCTCCTTCATACAACTTCGTTTCATACTGATGTCCTGCGACTTGAAGAAGAAAGTTACTTCTCTTCCTTACATAGCTATCCTACAGAGATGACCAAGGAGAACTACACCAAGATGTACACATCCAGATGATCCATTTTTCATTTTACAGTCCAGAAGCTAACAATTGTTCTATTGTTTTTCATTTTTCATGAATTGTTCTCTTGTTTTTTCCATTTTCCATGGAGAAAAGAAGCATCTCCAAGTTCTCGCTGGTATGTTTCGAGCTTTCAAAGCTAAACTAACAAATTATTAACCACCCTATAGCTCTGGAAAATGAAAAAAAAAGGATTATAAGTAAGCACGGATGAGTTTGGGGGCGCCTCCAGGGCAACTTCAGTCGAAGCACCTGCAATATCCATCAATACATTAGCAGGCGTGACGGTTGGGTGACTGCCTAGAAATTCCAGCTCATCGCACTACAGTGAGGTATGAGCTAGTCCCACTGTCACATGGAAAAATAACCGATTATCAATAATGAAGAGCTACCGATCAGAACATGCATGGTAAGAGAAAAGATAATCCGAGAGATGATTCAACAATAATAAAATAAATTAAAGTTAATCACCTGGCCTCTTTGTCTCTGATTTTGGTCAGCCGCACCATACACAAGGCTTTCCTTGAGCCACTTCGTACCTGCAAAAATTAACCTTATTTGATGAACAAAATTCAATAGGACCACAACTTCAAGCTCACAGTGACGGTCATCTGCAAAAGCAAGAAGCTAATGTGGACCTTCTTATTTGCTGTGACAACCGACAAATAGTGCATAAAAATACACTATTTGTTCTACATATGCTAAACTTTCAGTTACAAACACAATTTCCGTTCTAAATTATAGTTAGAATATCTAGTGACAACCTGTTGTTAGATTGATCTCTCTCCCGTGTGGGCCCAACGGCCCACCGGGCCCCTTTGACCTGTGCCCTGATCGGGGGCGCCCAACCCGTTATGGTTGGTGGGCCCCTGTCGCCAGCGCTATAAAGAGAGGTGGGGGCCGGCGGCTCGCAGTACGAGGTTCACCGCGTTGCCGTACGCCCCACCGACATACCAATCCGATCTAGGGTTAGCGCTGAGCCGACGGGAAGCTCCACCGCCGCCATCGCTCATCCACTCCATCCGCCGCCGTCACCATGTCGGCGTCCGACAGTTCATCCTCCAAAGGAGAAGGTAACCATTCCCCAATCTCGACCCCTCTACCTCTCAGTATATAGATAGTTTATTTACAGAGACAGTTCTACCCGATATAGGATCTACTCTAGTTGTTCATAGGATCTAACAATGGTATCAGAGCAAGGTTCTTAGTAGTAGATCCATTGATTCGGGAAAAGAAAAAACCCTAGCTTCCCCACCGAAAGAGAAGTGCACCGGCCAGGGCCTCGGGCCGCCGGCAAAGTAAGCGCCGCCGCAAGGCCGCGCCGTTCCACTCGATCTAGGTGCGCATCGGCAAGCCGAGGCACCCGGAAGAAGAACTACTCTCTCTCAACCTGCTGCTACCGCGGCTGTGCGAGACGGGGGCAAAGAAATCTGACCGTGCTTACCGTGCTGTCGTTCACGGTCACCGGCAAAGAAAAGGAGCACCACCTCTGCATCCCTTGACGGCGGTGCGCTCACCGCTCGGGTGGACGCACTCACCGGCAAGAGGCACAGGGGGGAGCGGGCTGCTGCCACCACCGGCCGTCGCTGGCTGCTGCGAGAAGCCGGAGCGGGCGCGCGAAAGATGGAGGTGGCTGCGGGAAAGGGGCGCGGGGCGCGGCTGCTGCTGCGTCGCCGGCGTGAAGCCGGAGCGAGCGAGCGAGAGGGAGGCTCAGCATCCCGCCGCCGCGGCGTCTTTCACAGAGAGCCCCACGGGGGGAAATGGCTAGGTTAGGGTTTCTGGCCGTTGGCCGTCCCTTTTATATCGGGCGAAAGAAAAGGCCGACCATCGGATCTCATCCGACGGCCAGCAGCGAGCGGCGTGCGGGTCTCCGCGGCTGGGCCGCGTGGAGGCAGCGTGGGCCGCGTCGGTGGGCCGCTGGCAGGCCACAGCGTGGGCGCCGTGGCTCGGCCTCGTCCAGACCGCGTGGGCCTTGTCGAGCAGGCCGCGTGCGCGCCGCGTCGCTGCGTGCCGCTCGGCCGCGTGGGCGCAGCGTCTGCTGCGTGCCGCTCGGTGCGAGTGGGCCGCGTGGGCCGTGGGCCGCGTGGACAGTAACAGTAACACAGTTTTATACAGTTTTACACAGTTTTATGAATTACAGAGGCGTTTTTAGGAAGTTTTGGGTCATTTTTTGCCAAAATTTTGTCTAGTTTTTTCTGAATAAATAGGACCAACGAAATATTTGCTCAGAAATTAAAAAGTAAAGGAAATGCCTCTGAAAAGTTCAAAGTTTAAAGTTTAAAATTCACAGTTTCCGCTGCAAATAGAAATGATATGTGCATTTATCTCTATTTATGCCCAACGGTGATATAGTTTTATTTGCATTAACAGTTGCATGTTTTAATTCGGACCAACGTTGGATTATAATTTGCAATTGTACTGTTCTCACTTCTTTGTGGTTTTCAGGAGGGTTCTACTTGATGAGCTGCATCAAGGATGTTCCCACCCTTAGAGGGGATAACTACACAGAATGGAGGAAGAAGGTGGATTTCGCCTTCGTCTGTGCTGAAGTGGACCGGGTGGTTGACACACCGCAGCCCATCAAGCCTATTGACCCCGTCAGAGCTGACGGGGATACTGATGATGCATGGGCTAAAAAGAAAAGGGACCATGCTCCTGTGGAGATGTCCTACACCCTAGAGAACAGAAAGTGGCAAACTGCCAACAAAAAGTGCATGGCATTTATAAAGAATACAATTGAGAACGCCATTGTAGGCTCAATTACAGAGTGTGCTTCCGCTGGGGAGTACCTAGAAAAGATAAAGAGCCAGTTCACTGGTTCTTCAAAGACATATGCAACCCAGCTGTTGAAGCAGCTGGTGACAGAAAAGTATACTGGAGGTGCACATGGCATCAGGGAGCACATCCTCAGGATGAGCAACCTGGCTGCAAAGCTGAAGCCCATGGATGCTGACCTGGAGCTGAAGCCTGCACTTCTGGTTCACTTGGTGATGGCTTCATTGCCACAACAGTTTGACAACTTTGTCATCAATTACAACATGAGTCCTGAGAAATGGGACATTGAAAAGACCATTGCCATGTGTGTGCAAGAGGAGGATAGACTCAAGGCACAGAATGGAGGTACCATCAATTATGTGAAGGACAATAAGAAAAGGCCCTTCACACCAAGCAACAATGGTTCTCCTTCAAAGCAATATGGTAAAGCCCCAATGCAGCATCAGAAGTTCCAGCACAGGCAGTTGCCAGTAAACAAAGATCAGTGTCTTCACTGTCAGAAGACTGGGCACTACAAGAAAGACTGCCCTGCTTTTCTGAAAGAATTAATGGCAAAGAAAGGTAACAATTTAGTTTCCTTTGTAAATGAATCCTTGTATACACAGTTTTCAAAATCTACTTGGTGGATTGACTCAGGTGCAACTGTTCATGTTGCAAATTCTTTACAGGGATTCCATTCGACGAGGACTATGAAAAGAAGCGAAGGATGCGTTGAAGTCGCAAATGGAATTCAAGCAGAAGTTGAAGCTGTTGGCAACGTCCTCTTGGAGCTAGCTGATGGCTTGAC
Organism: Lolium multiflorum; assembly: GCA_030979885.1. Taxonomy (NCBI): domain Eukaryota; kingdom Viridiplantae; phylum Streptophyta; class Magnoliopsida; order Poales; family Poaceae; genus Lolium; species Lolium multiflorum. The sequence continues at coordinate 100,680,840 of CM061751.1, forward strand.
TATTCTGCTTAGAGATGTCTTATTTGTTCCTTCCACACATAGAAATTTAATAAGTGTATCGCGCTTAGATAAAGACAGTTATCAATGTTATTTTGGACATGGCAAATGTGCCATATGGTGTAATAATTCTTATGTTGGGGTTGCTATACTCCATGATGAGCTTTATTTATTGTCTTTGCGTGAAAAAGTATTGTTTGTGTGTAAAGTGAATGAACAAATACCCTCGTCGGAAAAAGAAGGAAAGAAAAGAAAAAGAGCTGATGAATCATCGAAATTATGGCACTGTCGCCTAGGCCATATTTCGAGGGGGAGAATAGAAAGACTCGTTAAAAATGATATTCTTCCTCCATTAGAATTCTCAGACATAGAACAGTGCATCGATTGCATTAAAGGAAAATTTGTAAAGCAAATTAAAAAGGGTGCAAATCGAAGCACAGCAACACTAGAAATAATTCACACCGATATATGTGGACCATTTCTGGTGAAAAGTATGGATGGCTATGATTCGGTCATAACATTCACGGATGATTACTCCCGATATGGTTATATTTATCCAATAAAAGAAAGAACAGAAGCGCTGGATAAATTCAAAATATTCAAAGCTAAAGTTGAAAATCAGCATGATAAAAGAATAAAGATAGTCAGGTCTGATCGTGGAGGGGAGTACTACGGTCGACATACTCCATATGGCCAAGTCCCTGGACCTTTTGCAAGGTTTCTACAGGAGACTGGAATAGTCGCCCAGTACTCGATGCCGGGCGAACCTCAATAGAATGGGGTAGCTGAAAGGCGCAACCGTACCCTTATGGATATGGTGCGCAGTATGATGAGCTATTCCACCCTACCATTGGGATTGTGGATTGAGGCGTTAAAACCCGCTATTCACATTCTAAACAGAGTACCAAGCAAATCGGTGCCCAAAACGCCATATGAGCTATGGACGGGAGAGTGCCTTCTCTAAACCACCTGAAAGTGTGGGGGAGCCCTGAGGCCAAAGTATTCAATCCAAATATCGCAAAGTTAGATACCAAAACAGTCAGCTGCCATTTTATTGGCTATCCTGAAAAGTCAAAAGGTTATCGTTTCCACTGTCCAGAGAAATACACAAAGTTTGTGGAAACGAGACATGCTGTCTTCTTAGAGGACGAAATGATGAGGGGGAGCATGGTAGCTCGGAAAATTGATCTTGAGGAGAAGAGGGTGCATGCACCTAATCCGATGACTCAGGAGCCATTTTTGCGCTACCATGTGCCCTGTACCGACGATCCCTGCGATTGTGGTGCAAGCGCCTGTTGTGACTCCACCCATGACAACGATGAGTGCAAATTCGGAACCTGTCCGTCAGGAGCCGAATGAACCATTTGTTGAGCATGAAAGGGAGCAACAACAGCCACCTCCAGAAGATGAGCCACAAGTTGAGGAACAGAATGCTCCAGTGATTGAGGCCCCTAGAAGGTCTACAAGAGCTAGAAAATCAGCCATTTCGACTGATTACAAAGTTTACAACACAGAAACAGTTCATATGGAAGGTGATCCCACTTCATATGAAGAAGCCATGAGAAGCCCAGATTCATCAAAGTGGGTGGAGGCCATGGAAGACGAAATGAGATCGATGAGTACCAACAATGTTTGGGACTTAGAGAATATTCCTAAAGGAGCCAAACAGTGGGCTGCAAATGGGTCTACAAAATAAAATATGACTCCAATGGGAATGTCGAAAAGTATAAAGCACGACTTGTGGCAAAAGGATTTACACAAAGAGAAGGGATAGATTACAATGAGACATTTTCTCCGGTCTCATGTAAGGATTCCTTCAGAATCATCATGGCACTAGTTGCACATTTTGATTTAGAGTTGCATCAAATGGATGTAAAGACGGCATTTCTAAACGGGGATTTAGAAGAAAATGTCTACATGAAACAACCCAAGGGTTTTATCATGGAAGGCAAGGAAGAAATGGGATGCCGCCTAAAGAAATCCATTTATGGATTAAAGCAAGCCTCCAGACAGTGGTATCTAAAGTTCAATGAGACAATTAAAAGGTTTGGATTTAAAGAAAATATTGAGGACAATTGCGTTTATGCAAAGTTTAAAAGTGGGAAATATATTTTCCTAATCTTGTATGTGGATGATATTCTGCTTGCAGTGATGTTAGTCTACTGCAAGAGACAAAGAAGTTCTTGTCCTCAAATTTTGATATGAAAGATCTTGGTGAAGCGTCATATGTTTTGGGCATAGAAATTCACCGAGATAGAAACAATGGAGTATTAGGACTATCACAAAAGGCTTATTTAGAAAAGATTCTAAGTAAGTATAATATGCATAAGTGCAGTGCCACACCTGCCCCTATAGTCAAGGGCGACAGTTTTGGGAAACATCAAAGTCCCCAAAATCAATACGAGCTCGATCAAATGAAAGCGGTTCCATATGCTTCGGCTATTGGAAGCCTACAGTATGCACAAGTGTGCACTCGCCCTGACTTAGCATTTATCACCGGAGTACTCGGTAGATATCAAGAAAATCCGGGTTTTGAACACTGGAAAATGGTAAAGAAGGCATTGCGTTATGTGAAAGGCACAAAGAGTTACATGCTAACATACAGAAGATCTAATTCCCTAGAAATAAGAGGGTATTCAGATGCAGATTTTGCGGGGGATAAAGATGATAGAAAATCCACATCTGGATATGTATTCACCCTCGCAGGGGGAGCTATTTCGTGGAGAAGCTCCAAACAGACGATAGTTGCATCATCCACGATGTATGCAGAATTTATAGCATGTTATGAAGCCACGGGGCAGGCATTATGGTTAAAGAAATTTATACCCGACTTGAAAGTGGTAGATTGTATTGACAAACCACTAAAGATGTACTGCGACAATGAGCCTGCAGTATTTTATGCTCACAACAACAAGTCGAGTACAGCTACTAAACCAATTGCGGTTAAGTATTATGTTGTGAAACAGAAGGTCCAGGATCAAACTATAAGTCTCGAGCATATAAGGACGAAAGATATGCTTGCGGATCCGCTAACGAAAGGCTTACCACCCAGCGTGTTCAAGGAACACGTAGCCGGCATGGGTTTAAGGGAAAGTCTTACCTATCCTGGATCATAAGAGGCCCAAAAGTAAAAGAATTTGTTTCAAAACAGAGAAGTGTATTGTGGCTGTCTGATTCTATCGGCAATAGAGCTGTGACGATGAAACATGCCCTATGGACTGAAAAATAAACGAATAAAGCGAAAGTATAAAGTTAAAAGTAAAGTTGAGATAGATTGATTCTCTCCCGTCTGGGCCAACGGCCCACCGGGCCCCTTTGACCTGCGCCCTGATCGGGGGCGCCCAACCCGTTATGGTTGGTGGGCCCCTGTCGCCAGCGCTATAAAGAGAGGTGGGGGCCGGCGGCTCGCAGTACGAGGTTCACCGCGTTGCCGTACGCCCCACCGACATACCAATCCGATCTAGGGTTAGCGCTGAGCCGACGGGAAGCTCCACCGCCGCCACCGCTCATCCACTCCATCCGCCGCCGTCACCATGTCGGCGTCCGACAGTTCATCCTCCAGAGGAGAAGGTAACCATTCCCCAATCTCGACCCCTCTACCTCTCAGTATATAGATAGTTTATTTACAGAGACAGTTCTACCCGATATAGGATCTACTCTAGTTGTTCATAGGATCTAACACCTGTGTAATATGAAGTGAAGACGAAAGTCACATAAAACCCGAACAGTTGTAGTTGGATCAATAAATTACCATATAATTGCCTGACATAGAGCTCAACCACTCAATCTGGCTCCATTTCTGTCCACTGTCCAAGGAACCCCCCAGGTTGCCAAGACTGCACTGCACCTCTGCTATCATAAATGTTAACACATGTTAAAAACCCAAGATCGCATTGTTAAAATACACACTGCGTATGTATTGAAGGTTGTTTTCCTAGCATAGAAATTCTGATATAGTGGAATCTAAAACAATCAGATACTTTTTTTGATCAATAAGGAATGGCATTGAAATTGTTATTCTGTACTAAAAAAAGGTCACGTAAATCTGACCATTTAAAGACCCACTTCAAAATCATCAAGACGTATAAAAGCTTCAGTGTAGAGTGTAGATATTGGCCTATATTTGAGTGATTTCTAACGACGCATACATTTGACACTTGTGAGCCTAGATGACAAAGCCAGAATAAAAATCCCAAGTTCTTGCATAAACTGGACAGGAAAAACATCAAATCGGAAACTCCACAGCTCAAACTTGGTAGACCCATCTCCTACTAATTGCTGGTGGTTTTCTGAAACTTCACGACTTAAACACAACTGACGATCATGGAGGCTAGCAGAATTGCAATGTAATTGAACACAGCCGCTCGACCTGTTGCATGACATTGCCCAGAACGCACTGGGGCAGCTCACCTTGAAATGCAGTTGGATCTCCCCACCGCCTGGTGCCTATAGGGAGCACGGCCTCGCGTGCAGCCTGGAGCTACGACACGTTCCACTCGGTGGCGGATGGTGGAGACTTTGGGTTCAGCCACGAGTCCCTCTTTTGCAAGCCCAAGCCCCTCGTCATCGCCGCCGCCGCCCCACCGCCAAGATCCTAGTGCGGAGCGCGACTGCACCTCCGCAGCACCGTGGCGATCCCCGCGAGGCTTCGAGCGACCCCTGCGCCGGCCTCACCAGAGAGGCAAGGAACGACAGCACGCGGCGCCGTCGGCCCTCCAACCGAGGCCCCAAGCGGACCGGCGCCTTTTCCCTGCACGCCTTCGTCGAAGGCCCGAAGCGCCGACAGGTCATCGGCGTCTCACATCTGTTACATCTCGTGGCCTCCATGGACGCGTAGCAGAACGGCGATGAAAAGGAAGTGGAGCAGGACGCGGCTACCCCATCTCCGGCGAGCAGCTGATCCCCTCTCCTCTCTGCCTCTACGGGCCACCGCCGGCCGCCCGCTCGCCAGCCAATCGACCTCCGCCAGATACTTGCCCTTTAGCTACTCGCTCGCCAGCCCTGGGGACTCGAGATTCACCGCCTCCAGCGCCTGATCTCGCCTCGAACCCGGCCGGCGAGTTCCTTGCGGTGGTGCCTGTGGTTGACGAAACCGTCAGGGCCGACTCCTTCTTGCAGGTGAGACCCGGAGCTGCGTCAGGGGAGCCGGGCGTCTCGGTGACGGCCGTGACGCTGCAGCAGGACCTGCCGCCGGACAGGGGTGCTCACATCAGGGGAGAGGTCGACCGGTGAAGAATTTGTGTCGGCCGGCCGGCGACCGCCATTCCATATTGATCTGTACTCGATCCTCACGGCCTGGCATCTCCACGAGCCGCCGACCCACCTCAACAACCACTCCACCAACTCTTACATAGAGCGCAGGCCATGAGCGCCGCCCGGCGACGGCGGTGGAGACCGAGAGGAAAGGGGGTAAGGTTTCCAGAGAAGAGAGAGGAGGAGAATGTTCCAGAGATGCTACCTGTAGCTGTAGGGAGCGACCACGGCTTTGACGCCCGACAGATCGTTCATGCCATCAGTTGCCGACCTTACTATGGCCCACCACTATCTAATCAGGTTTCAGATAGAGGCACACGGCCAAAACACCCAGACAGTGCTGAAGAAAGAAAACATCAGCACCACAGAAAGCTCACCTTATAGCTTAAGTGCTACGCAGCACCAAGCGTTACACAGGAAATAATCAGCAACAACCCAATTAACAATGAAACACACATGTCAGCTAGGCGTTAATCTCAAAAAAAATCCAAAACTCTAAGAAAAATCGAAGTTGATCATCTTTAGTATAGTAGTTAAGTTATGTATTGTGATACTGAAGTGATGTTTTGGCACATGGGAGCGTATGCTCCCTTTATTTTGAAATACATGTTAGGCACATTTTAAAATGTCAAAAAAATTGAAACAAAAATTCCGCACGTACATCTTCATGTGCTACGCGCTTACAAAGTCATTTAAGGAAAAATTGACATGTCATGTGGCGTGTGTAAAAAAGACAAAATTCGGTGCTGAAACAAAGACTTGTCACAAGATAAATTTTCTCTTTTTCGCTTAGACTAAAAAATATCATTTTTTTCGTGAAACTTGACGAATACACATATATTATGGAGATGTACATGTAAATTTTTTTGTCAAAATTTTTTAACACTTGAAAATATGTTTTGATGGTAGAGGGATCATACGCACCCGGGAGCCGAATTGAGTTTCTGGTGGGCCTACATTGTTTTCTTTCCGAAGTATAGATCCATCATTTACTTGGCTTTTGTCTCAGATCAGGGATGCTTTTAAGATAATTGGTGGGACATAGACCTTGCGTTTGTCATATGTAGAAACAAGAGAGTTACCATATGTATGATATCGCCCACCGACTTTCCCTCCAAGGTGTCTTGGTTAGGTTTGTTACGTGCTTGCAAAATCTTAATAAATATTGAAGTGCTCTACTACACAACATCAATGTTAGTTCTATATGGGCACGCCAACATTTTTTTCATACGTACATCAATTATTTATAGGAGTTTATGCATCATCTATTTTCGTTTCCAACTCAATATGATTCACCTGTTTCGAGTTTCTTCCAGATGATGGTACTACTGCCAATCTTAGCTAAGCAGGTCCTCAAGTGAGCAAAGTTAAGGAGAGAAAGAAGCTAGGAAGGATGGAGAGGACTCAACAAGCATAGTACAATACATTTGAATTGTAAACTGTTGTAGTTGCTTGGGTTAAATTAAATTATTTTTCTGCTTGGATTAAAGTGGGTTCAATGTATCATGTGATTTTACTTGTTATGCGAAAATCCTCTATGGATTAACTTACAATGTGTTCTGTGGTTAAATATTCCTATATATTTCTTTGGATATTATGAAGGGTTGTAATGATCGTCTAAATGTTTTTCGTTGTGATTTTGGACTAAGTCATGGAGATTGTGATGAGTCTATATATGCACATGTGTTTTAAATAAAGTATCAAGTTTTTATCCATTTGGATGTTTAAAGTTGCAAACATAATATGAAGTTCTTTTTCAACCGTCCACGCACCCCCCCCCCCCCGACGTGGATCGCCTTTTTAGTGTTCAAAAAATTATAGAAAATTATAAAAACTTCAAAAAAACAATCCTTTGAACTGTACTTATATTAAGTGGTATACTTGTAGGAAAAATTGGAAATCATGAATTTCGATGTATTTTGCAAAAAAAGATCATGAAATCTTCAAATAGCTTTTCTGGTTGCATACGAAGTCGGAAAAATACACATAATATAGCACATCTTCGCAGCACTGTTCTGTAACCGTCTGCTCTGAGCAAGTAATGTTCTTTGTATCTAGCAATGTCGTAGTCTTAGTTAGGTCACATATTTTACATACCCATTTAAATATCAATGTATTGAAATCATTTTCCGCAATAATTGTTTGTACGAGCATCTCCAATTTATTGTAGACGTTGACTGATAATGGCATCGTTGACTATTAGATTGCCCTATACAAATTTATAAGTGAACTACATTGGTTGACGATGGTGCTCCCCGGCAATGCCCACCATGAGGGGCTTAGGAGGTTGACGGAATCCTGCAGGCTGACACAAGACATCGGATACCAAACAAACGGGGAGAGAGATTTACCCAGGTTCGGGGCCTTCGATGAGGTAAAACCCTTACTTCCTGCTTGTCTGATGTTGATTATCGAATATATTGGGTTACAATGGGGTAGCCAAAGGATTAGGTTACGATCTCGTCGAGAGGCTAAGGTTCTAAGGTCCTAGCTCTTGACTTGCGGTGAATCTATGCGGTGAAGTTGTGTCCTCCGGCAAACCCTCCCATGGCCCTTATATTGCAGGCCAGGTCCTGAGAGTTCTGTCCGAATTCAGCTAGGTTACAAAGAGATCTACTCTAATCTGTCCTTGTTTAACGTCTTCTTGCCTTGTTCGTCAAGAATCCTTCTTCGGGCGAGTCTCCTTCTCTGGAACCGATGTATTGGCCAACCTTGGTTGTTTGGCAATCTTCATGGGCCCCTGGTTGGGCCGTAGGAGGTAGCATAATGTTGGTTATCCGAAGGGTAATACCCACATCAGTAGCCCCCGAGTGACTGGCCGAAGTAAAGCTTCGGACAGGGACTATAATTGCCTTCTATCGAATGTCCATAGTTATCGAAAAGACTTGATCCTTCCTCATTATTCTGAAGTCGAAATTGCTGTTTATCGGGTGCGCGTCCAGCGCTCCCGATGGGAGTAGCCCTCGGGTCTAGGGACGGATGCTTGCAACTGTGTGTAGACTCAAGTTGTACTACTCGAAGATTCTGATGCCGATGTTTTCTTAAGTTGTCGTAATCATCCGACTTTTTTTATATTGGGTCCTTCTAAAACGTCGAGTGAAGTCATATAAGATGATAGTACATAAGAGATAGGAATAATGTGCCCAGATTTACTCGATAAATCGATGTTAGTTAACTGCCGATCGCAAAACAACGTTACCCTACTCAGAATCAAGTCCCTGGGCTTGATCCTGGAACTTCTAAAATCTTCCGGTCCTCGTTCCTTTTGCCTTCAATAATTTTTATCGGGTGCGCGTCCAGCGCTTCTGATGGGAGCAGCCCCCGAGTCTAGGGACGGATGCTTGCAACCGCGCGTAGACTCAAGTCAAGCAACTCAATGTTATAGATTCCTTCGGATGCTCTAGGAGGAGTCGATACTTTTGTGACATCATCACTGACGTGGCTTCTGCGGCGGCTTGATTGATAGGACGTGACTTAATGGGCCCACTCTACTTCTGCACGGTCAGTTAGGAATTGACTGATCCTTGCACGTTGACCGAGGCTCCTCCTTGATTTCCGCGCGCAGTGGGGGTAGGTATTCTTTGGCATGATGGTTTCGATGACACGTGGTAACCTAATCGCAGATCTTCCGGCTCAAATCCTTGGTAACTCCCCCTTTTATAAAGAAAAATATAGATTTTACTCCCTCCATTCTTCTCGTTCACTGCTTTCTTCCTCCTTTATTCTTCCTTCTCGCAACTACTGCGCCGCCACCACTGCCGTACATCAATCCGTCGCTAGCTCTCAATCATCTTCCAAGATGGTTAAGAAGAAGGGCTCTGCCGCTGTCGTCGGCATTGCTTCAAGCAGCACCATCGCCAAGGCAACCGCGGATGCAGCGAAGAGGGCTGCGCCGGAGGCTTCCCCCGGTGATTGGCCCGCCTCGGCAATGTCGAAGCGCGACGAGAAGAAGGAACACGGCCTTGGCCTGATCTCTCCTGAAGAAGGGAATGCCATCTTACCAGGTTTGGCCTCATGACCTAATCCTCCTGCCGGTTTTACTGTGATGTTTGTAGTGTTCTTGTATCGGTGATTATCTTTGCCCGCCCATGAGTTTCTCCGGCATCTTCAGCACACGTACGGGATCCAGTTATGGCAATTAACTCCAAATTCGATTCTTCATCTCGCGATTTTTATCACCCTTTGTTAGGCTTTTCTTGGCATTGACCCTCACTGGGCTTGTGGAAGAAGATTTTCTTCGTCAAACGTTACAAAAACAACTGTGGATGCTTTGTCACTGGCGGAGTTGGCTTTCTCGTCCGAAAAGAGGTGAACTACTTCAACTTCCCAATGAGAGAATCAGTCCAGGGATGGAGGTTGAAGTGGTTCTATCTTAAGGATTCATCGGCAGCTGGTACGTGCCTGCCAAAGTTTGTTGATGTCCTTGAAGCTGTACCGAAGAAGTCCTCGAAGAACACATTGACATCCGAAGAAAAAGCTGTAGCTGATAAATTGTTCGAAAGAGTTCTTCGGGTTAAGGAGTCTGACGGCCAAACTATGATGGGCACTGAAATTGTCGCTGTGTTTCTGAAACGTCGCATTCAACCAGTTATGTCTAGAGCCCACCAAATGTGGTTATATTCGGGTCCTAAGGACGAAACTCGAGTCAATGTTGCAGAATTGTCTGAAAAGGAACTACTAGATGAAGTTAGGTGTTTGACCCATTTTAGTCAAGAGGACTCGATTCCACTTCTGGCCCTCCATGAGCCTTACGACTTCAACCACCAATCATCTAAGGTGAATATATTTCCTGATCATGCTTATGTTTGCGTTCGATACACTTTGTTTCACCTTATTAAATCTTTGTTTGATCCGATAGGTTCCATCAACTGCCGAATATTTTCCGATTGTGTCTGAATAAAATCCTGAAGAAGGTGGTTCTACTGCCAATATAGAATAATGTGCTGAAGATAATGAAGTCCTCGAAGGAGAGGACAATGATCTTGCCAATCCCGAAGCTTTTTCTGTAGATCATAGATCCCTTGCTGATGACCTAAGCAATACAGCGGAGTCGAATCATGACAATGATGCTGATCGTGATCCCTTTGTTCATGCAGCTCCGGTGAAAGCCAGCGCGCAGCCACCAAAGAGACCTTCTGGTGGCTTTACAGACGAGTACGACCTGCTCGACTTGTAAGTTTCTTCTGCTATTCCCAAAGTTGCTTTGTACGCTTCTGCTTATTCTTAATGATTCATATGTCTGTAGCGATGAGGGCTTTATAGAGCCTCCGTCGAAGAAGGCGAAGGATAGCCCCAGCAGGCCAACTCCTGCAGCATCTAAGGCTTCCGTTCCGCCAACAGCAGCAGCAGCGCAACCTTCAAGTGCTTCTTCTCTCTCGAATGGAAAAGAAGTTCCTTTGGTAGCTGCCATTTCTCCTTCTCATCACGAGGAACCTGTAAGTATTTCAACTTTTGTTTTTCTTGATAATGGTTTTCCCTCTTCATGCCCCCGAGTCTACATTCTACTGCTTACAATTGAGTGCGGACTCAAAAGGTGTTAGCTTTTAAGATGTTATTGTAATACTGCTTGATTTTGTCTTCTCTTCTCTTTATAGGGCATTCAAACTGCCATAACTATTTTGAAAGGCTTCGCCTCCCAATTCTCTTCACTCCAAGATGATAGATCTTGGCTTCAAGAGGAGGTGCAGTCGAATTCTTCGAAGCTTAATCAAGCAGTAACAATGGCTGCTACTGCTCGTCAGAATGCAGATTCTTTGAAAAAAGGAGCTCAATCACTGAAGAAGAAGCTAAAGGAGGAGGAGCAGGGGAAGGCCGAAGCCCACGCCCAAAGAAAGGAGAGGGAGGATCTTCTGCAAAAATCCACCTTGGCCCTGCTTGGTAAGTTTATCGTTTCGTCTTTGAATTTCCCTTACTTAACTTTACCGGTTCTTCAACTTCCACTCATATTTTCTGCAGAAGCTACCGATATTCCTTCTAGTTCTGTAGGAAAGCTCCCGGATGGTTCTTCAGTGGATGCTATCGCTTTGGGGATCCAGTCCGGTGACCTCGTCCGAGCTCTTCTCTAGAAGAACAAGGTGGTCATGTCGAGACTTCATGCCATGATCCTCCCAAAAGCGGATCAGGAGAAGACACTGGGGCAGCTGATGGATACTTTCTTCGTCAACACCGAAGGAATCATTGAGGTATTCAAACGTACCTCATGTACCTACGGCACTCTCCTTGCTTTCTAGCTTCTGATGGGGCACGGCTTCAAAGTCGAGATGGAGTTGCTGACGAAAGAGCTGCCGAAGGATCAATATGAGCAAGCCATCGACCTCAGCCTTTTCAAAGTATCAGTGCGCAAATGCCGGAGGAGCTGTTCCAATTTTATCGATGCAGACTCAAGCCCCGCTGAATTTTTATTTTACCAAGTTGTAATCTACCGTTTGCCCCAAACAATGCCTTTTCTAAGGCCTTTTATTTGTAATGAATTCAAAGCTGGCAATGTTGCCAGTTTTCCCTTTTTAACTATGATGTTCCTTGCTTTTGAATGCATGCTCCCGATTGGAGTGAAGCCAATTGACACTGTGTATATTCCTTGACACACTTGATGCTTTATTTTTGCAGGTAGCTCCTGTAACTTCCTTTGTCGAAGGTTCTTCGGCTTATAATTCTGAAAATGATCGGCTTCAACGTATGAAGACCCGAATTATTCAAATGGAGAGAGACATACGTGGTATCCATGCCATGGCTTCTATTATAAAGAAGAAGGGCGAACTACCGTTGATGCAGAGCGATATGCATTAAACGAGCTGTAAAAAGCTACAGAAAGCTTGAACTGTAAGTACTTGTTACTTCTTTGATTCCTTTGATTGTTGTGATGATTCTCATGATTTTTGCATCATTGCCTTTGACGGTCATAGCACTGAATTTATCGGAAGAAAACAAGCGAGTGCATGAACACGTAGATGCTTTAACCAATCTCTCGCAATTCAATGAAGTTTTCTACACGAACAAGTCGAAGGTTGCCATTGTTGCAAAGTTCCAGGACAGGGTGCAACAAGTGCATCGATTCTTTGACAAGTGACATGCATGTGTGAAGATGATCCGGAAAACCATGTTTCCCCTCAATCGAGTTCCTCCGTCGTTTTTGGCCTTGATAGTAAACTTCAAGAATGCTAAAAAGGTGCGCGAGTTGGTTCGTAATCAACTTCTTGCAGGAGCCGAATCAGCTTTCGCTTTCGTGCTTTCGCAGCATCCTTCATTAGATTTGTTGAAAATTGCAAATGCTGATGGCAACATAAGTCAATTTTATCCTGCTGTAAAAATCCATGCCTCTATTATAATTGATAGGCTGGAAGACAACACGGAAGTAGATGACCCAGTAGGAATTTCTCAAGAATAGTTTTGATATCATTGTACTCCTTTTGTAATTATAACTTATGCTTCCGACAATTTCTTGCACCCGAATATTCGGATGCCTTAGGTACATATTTGCCACTTTTGAAAAAGCATCGATACCTCACAAATTTATCTTCAGATGCCGGTGGCAAATTGTCTGATGTATTTGTTGACTAAGATGAAAATTGAGATGCTCTTAATCTTTTCTAGGCATTGGTATTGTGATACTCCTTTATGAAAGGTATCGGTGGCAAATTCTTTGAGTGATCAGCTCATGTTGCGGGTTTAATGAACCTGTAGTAATTGCAACTTTGCTACAACCGATGATGTATGTTTTGGCGGCAGCCCCCGAGTAAATCGAGGAAACTATGATCGGTATCGACTCTGTTGCTCTTAGTACCTCCTTGTTTGATGTACCAGCATGGGCCTTCCATAAGATATTTTATCCTTGCCGTTAGCAGCGCTCGCATGTTCCTTGAGGCTTCGGCAAAGGATAATCGTATGTTTTTATTTCGTAAGACCCTTTGATTATCATCCATTGCAGCGCTCGTATTTTTTTCCGAGGCTTAGGTGATAATTTTGGGTATAGTCAGTACAGGTGACGCCCGATCTTTTTTTATCAAATTCACTTTCTGTACATATATCCCGAAGTCAATGTTCGTGGTATTATGCGAAATAATCTTGGAAAAATTGTTCGGGTGTCCCAAATCAACTGAATGCTCGTATAAATGAAACTTGTACCTTATTAATAAGTCTATAACGATAAGATAGCTAATACTGCTATGGCTTAAGAAATCCTTATTGAAAATAAAATTCTATGAAGATAAAGATGTATGCCACCGCTCGTCTTCTTAAATAAGAGGAGGGTCCTTCTTCTCTTGATCCATGCCTGAGGAGCCGATAGCTCTCGATGTGCCGATGATTTCTGGTATGGTGCTGATAGCTTCCTTAAGAGTACTCGTAATTATCGCCAAAGAGTTAGTATCTTTGACTGAGATTTTATCATTCACTGCCGAAGGTGTAACAGTTGGTACTGCCGTTGCAGTATCACCCGGTTGTTTCTTCGTCATCTTGGCACTATCATCCTCCTTAAGCCAAGAATCTTTGTCACGAGAAGCCAGCCGCTTGGAAGGAAAGTCGATAATTTTAACTTCTTGCTTTATCCCAAACTTGGAAGAAATCTTCAGAAACTCTCGATCACAATTATCTGACCGAGAGAAACTTCCGTGAACCGTGATATTAGTCCTATTGTTGCCTGACATCTTAAGCTTTAGGTATGCATAATGCGGCATAGCCATGAACTTGGCATAAGCTGGTCTCCTGAGTATAGCGTGGTACTGCAATTCCTAATTCACTACTTCGAACTCGATTCTTTCTTTCCTGAAATTGTTGTGTTTCCCGAAGACAACATTCAAGGAAATTCTACCAAGAGGGTATGCTGGCAAAGTAGAGACAATGCCATGGAAACATGTATCAGACTCCTGCAACATATTGGTTGAGATGTCCATATTTTTGACCACGCTTGCGAATATCAGATTCAATCCGCTTCCACTGTCCATTAATACTTTGCTCATGCTGAATCCTCCTATCTGTGCTTCGACTACCAGGGCTGCATGACCCAGTCTTGGGATAGACATCGGGTGATCGGCCCTACTAAACAGAATGCTCTGTGAAGACTAGTCGATGTATTCTGGGATATTAGCCATGGTGCTTTCTGCGAGGTTGATTTCTTGTGTAAGCTTCATCTCTCTTCTGGAAACGCCAATTTTGTCAATCATACTCATCTGGCCCCGAGGTGGAGGAAAAGCGCATTAGAAGCACGAGTATGAACTTGCGGAACTTGATGCTGAGGTGGCGTGGCGAGTTCGGGAGCTACGTCTGTCCCTTACCCGATTCGTAAAATTTATGAATATCGATAAACTGTCGGCAGTCCCTGAGAAAATGACTTGATTTTTTGGTGTTGTCTTTGGGGTCGATGTATGCATGTATGTAACAAGGAGGGTTTAATTGCTCAGCTAACGGTAACTCTGGGACCCTTGGAGGTCGCTCCTTATAATTGTCGCGATTTCCCTCAAAGCCAGTGCGATCGCTCATCATACCGATCATCATGCCGATCAGAATATCCAGCAGCTACAATGTTGGTATCATCGTACCCGCGGTCTTTCCTCCTTTTACGGCGATCACACGGATGGCCTAAATCATGCCTCTGGTCATCGTCTTCAATGTCACTGCGTGGACGAGGCTTCCTTACGTGATCTTCTCCATCAGCCCAACTGTTGGCAATCTCCATAAGCTTAGTAATAGTTTTTGACTTATTTCAGCCAAGTTCCTCGATGTAAGATTCTCGTCGGATGCCATCGCTGAAAGCATCAATCACTCTGTCGACAGAAACATCTTCGGCGGCATTTAGGAGTTTAGTAAAACGCCTGATGTACGCGCGCATTGATTCCTTCAGCTTCTGCTGACAATGACGTAGTTCTTTGATTCCAACAGTCCTCTTGTAAGTGGCCTAAAAGTTCTTGATGAAGGCACCGACCAAATATTCCCAGGATCTGATAGATCCTTTCGCCAGGCCTCTCAACCATGCCCATGCCAAATCTTTCAGTTAAAGCTGAAGGCACTGCATTGTTGCTATTTGGTTTCCTTTGCACAAGATCACAGTTTGCAGGTAATCATCTATCCAAGGCCTTGGCTCCTACTGCCCATCATGTTTAGCAACATATGTGGGAGTAGGCTTGAATCTCTTCGGTGGCATCTTCAACTATTGTGCTACTCAAGTTTTTTTATTATGTGATCTCCGGGGACACCTTGTCCAACGGTGTGAAGGTGACAGTGTGCACACCGTGTTTGTTTTTAAGCTTAATTTATAGAAATACTTATGAATTGTGGTGTCTAGTTAGTAGCATCTTTGTATGTGATACGTCTCCAACGTATCGATAATTTCTTATGTTCCATGCTACTTTATTGATGATACCTACATGTTTTATGCACATTATATGTCATATTTATGCATTTTCTGGAACTAACCTATTAACAAGATGAGAAAGTGCCTTTCGCTGTTTTTGGTTTCGAAATCCTAGTAAAGAAATATTCTCGAATTGGACGAAACGCGCCCGGGTCCTATTTTTGCACGAAGCTTCCGGAAGACCGAAGAGATAACGAAGTGGGGCCCGAGGCAGCCGGGGGTGGCGGCGCGGCCCAAGCCACGCGCGCCGACCTAGCCCCCTGGACCCCTCGTGTGGCCCCTCGCGTTGACCCTCGCCTCACTCAAAGCTTCCGTCGCGAAACCCCCGGTGCCGAGAGCCACGATACGGAAAGCCTTCGAGAGACGCCGCGCCGTCCCATCTCGGGGGATTAGGAGATCGCCTCCGGCACCTGCCGGAGAGGGGATCATCTCCGGGAGGACTCTACACCGCCATGGTCGCCTCGGAGTGATGAGTGAGTAGTTCACCCCTGGACCATGGGTCCATAGCGTAGCTAGATGGTCGTCTTCTCCTTGTTGTGCTTCATTGTTGGATCTTGTGAGCTGCCTAACATGATCAAGATCATCTATATGTAATTCTATATGTTGTGTTTGTCGGGATCCGATGGATAGAGAGTACTATGATTATGGTGATTATCAATCTATTGTTTATGTGTTGTTTATGATCTTGCATGCTCCGTTACTAGTAGAGGCTCGGCCAAGTTTTTACTCTTAACTCAAGAGAGAGTATTTATGCTCGATAGTGGGTTCATGCCTCCATTGAATGCGGGACAGTGACAGAAAGTTCTAAGGTTGTGGATGTCTTGTTGCCACTAGGGATAAAACATTGATGCTATGTCTAAGGATGTAGTTGTTGATTACATTCGCACCATACTTAATGCAATTGTATGTTGCTTTGCAACTTA
The DNA here is from genome assembly GCA_030979885.1 of Lolium multiflorum. Classification (NCBI taxonomy): domain Eukaryota; kingdom Viridiplantae; phylum Streptophyta; class Magnoliopsida; order Poales; family Poaceae; genus Lolium; species Lolium multiflorum. The sequence continues at coordinate 100,697,358 of CM061751.1, forward strand.
ATACTGGAGGAGGTTCGGATGATAACCTGAAGGTGGACTTTTAGGCATAGATGCGGTTGGATGGCGGTCTATGTACTTTGTCGTAATGCCCGGATTAAATCTCACTATATTTATCATATCATGTATATGCATTGTTATGCCTTTCTCTATTTGTCAATTGCTCGACTGTAATTTGTTCACCCAACATGCTTTTATCTTATGGGAGAGACACCTCTAGTGAGCTGTGGACCCCGGTCCTATTCTTTACATAGCATACAATCTACTTGTTTCTGTTTTCTTTGCAAACATCTTCCACTCGATACGTTTAATCCTTTGTTACAGCAAGCCGGTGAGATTGACAACCTCAACATTTCGTTGGGACAAAGTACTTGGATTGTGTTGTGCGGGTTCCGCGTTGGCGCCGAATCCCTAGTGTTGCGCCGCATCACATTTCGCGACCATCAACCTTCAACGTGCTTCTTGGCTCCCTCTTTGGTTCGATTAAACCTTGGTTTCATGCGGAGGCTTGCTTGTTTGCGCATCATACTTTCCTCTTGGGGTTCCCTTCTCAATCTCTTTACTTTGTTTGTCTTGCATTTACTAAACCTAAACAAAACACAAAAAAATTAGTTGCTAGTTTTACTTTATTTCTGTCTTGCTCACTATATCGAAAACACAAAAATTATTTACTTGCATTTACTTTATCTAGTTTGTTTTATTTACCGTTGCTAAAATGAATACCCCTGAAAATACTAAGTTGTGTGACTTCACAAATGCAAATAATAATGATTTCTATGCACACCTTGCTCCTCCTTTACTATGAGAATTCTTTGAAATTAAACACGCTTTATTGAACTTGGTTATGAGAGATCAATTTTTGTCTTGCTACTGATGATGCTGCTGCCATCTCAATAATTTTGTTGAACTTTGTGAAATGCAAAAGTATAAAGATGTAGATGGTGATATTATTAAATTGAAAGTGTTTCCTTTCTCATTAAGAGGAAGAGCTAAAGGTGGATTTGCTATCTTTGCCTAAGAATAAAGTATTGATTCATGGACTAAATGTAAGGATGCTTTTATTGGTAGATATTATCCTCCAGCTAAAATTATATCTTTGAGAAGTAGCATAATGAATTTTAAGCAATTGAATAACAAGACATGTTGCTCAAGCATGGGAAGAATGAAAACTTTGGTAAAGAATTACCCAACCCATGAATTGACTACTTGGATGATCATCCAAACCTTCTATGCGGGACTAAATTTTTCTTCGGCGAATTTATTGGATTCAGCTGGAGATATTTATGTCCATCACATTGGAAGCGACTACAAAACTTCTTGATGATATGATGATAAATTACTGTGATTGGCACACGGAAAGAGCTCACAAGGTAAGAAGGTAAAGTCTGTTGAAGAAACCTCTTCCTTGAGTGATAAGATTGATGTGATTATGTCTATGCTTGTGAATGGTAGATCTAATGTTGATCCAAATAATGTTCCTTTAGCTTCATTGGTTGCTCAAGAAGAAAATGTTGATGTGAATTTCATTAAAAATAATAATTTCAACAACAATGCTTGCCGGAACAATTCTAGTAATAACTATAGGCCATATCCTTCTCTTAATGGTAATGGTTATGGTAATTCTTATGGGAATTATTACAGCAATAATAGGAATGTACCCCCTGGTCTTGAAGCCATGCTTAAAGAATTTATTAGTACACAAACTGCTTTTAACAAATCTGTTGAGGAAAAGCTTGATAAAAGTGATACTATTGCTTCTAGAGTTGATAGACTTGCCTCTGATGTAAATCTTTTAAAATTGAAAGTTATGCCTAATAATGATATTGATAATAAGATTACTACTACAACAAATGCCATCCAAGTTAGAATTAATGAGAATATAAGATTAATGGCTGAATTGAACTGCGTGCTAGGTGGGATAGAGAAGAAAATGAAAAACTAGCTAAAGAGAATAATGTGGCTAAAGTTTGGACTATTACCACCACTAGTAATGCTAATTCTTCACATGTTGCTGCACCTCCTACTATAATGGTAATATAATTGGTGTTGGCAATGTTTCTACTCCTAGTGCAAAGCGTACAAAAGTGCCTGAAATTGCTAAAACTGCTGAAACTGCTTGTGATAAAACTGCTGAAATTTTTTCCAACATTGAGAACAATGATCCCATTGCTGTAGCTCATAATGATTTAGATTTTGATGATTGCCACATCTCTGAAGTTATAAAGTTCTTACAAAAACTTGCTAAAAGTCTAATGCTAGTGCTATAATTTTAGCCTTTACAAAACATATTACGAATGCTCTCATAAAAGCTAGAGAGAAACTAAAACTTGAAACTTCTATTCCTAGAAAGTTAGAAGATGGTTGGGAGCCCATCATTAAAATGAAATTCAATGACTTTGAATGTAATGCTTTATGTGATCTTGGTGCAAGTATTTGTTATGCCTAAAAAGATTTATGATATGCTTGACTTGCCACCATTGAAGAATTGATTTATTTGGATGTTAATCTTAGCAGATAATGTTAAAAAGAAACCTTTGGGGAGGATTGATAATGTGCATATTCACGGTTAACAATAACCTTGTCCCGTTGATTTTGTTGTTTTGGATATCGAATGCAATGCATCTTGTCTGATTGTGTTGGGAAGCTTTCTTGGCTTAGTTGGTCTTGTTATTGATATGAGGAAGGTAATATTAAATATCCATTTCCTCACAAGAAAGGTATGGAACATTTCCTAGAAAGAGAATGAAGTTACCTTTTGATTCTATTATTAGAACAAGCTATGATGTTGATGCTTCTACTCGATGTTACTTGATTTGCACTTTACGCGCCTAG